>CM040245.1:51781219-51960242 GCA_022545495.1 Chrysanthemum lavandulifolium
TACACATAATAATACCATAAAATTATGAATATAACATGGTGTTGGCTAATCCCATGAGCAAACATGCATGTATTTGCCATAGGAACAATTTAAATAGCATGAAATAAAAGATTTAGCCAACGAATCGAAGAAATAATCAACAAGAATTAAAACCCCGATTGGTACGCGAGTAAAATGGATTTAGGTTCTCAAACCTACTGAAATTAGACCTTCTAAAAATCATTTTACCACAGAAAATTAAGCCTTAGGGGCTGTTTTCAAATCGTTTCAAGAATCGATTAAAACAACGCGATTAAAGCCATTTTTAGCGTACCGAACACATTGTTTAATTAACAAATGCGAAACCAATGGCCATAGGACCAAAAATCACAGATGTTTATATTAATATTAACATTCTTAATCCATGAAAATGGAGCCCTCGGGCTGTTTTGAAAGTGGTTTCAAAAACACTTAAAAACACGCTGCTTTGACCATTTTTTCAAGATACCCGATAATCATATGGCACATATGATGGCTCGTGATACCACTATAGGTGATGATGAATATAAAAACATATAAAAATCAAATAAACGCAGCGGAATCATCACCAACAACGGATCCATATTGCCATATGATCAATCAAATAAAACATAGATAAGGTTTATACCTTTGTAGCGCGATTCCGTAACTAGACACCAATCACCTCCACGAATGGAACCAAGAAACCAAAAGACCAATAAGGTTGGCCTTTCCCGATGCGTGAAACACACTACACGCCTAACAATCACCGCTTGATGCTAGTCGTAACCTTTGAATCAACCCTTGCACAAGACTACTCTTAGTATTATCAAGGAGAGAAAAACAAAACAAAAACACTATGTGTGTGTTGTTGTTGTGCCGTCAAAGAGAAGGGAGGAGAAGCTAATTGATGATAATTGAATAGTTACATATTAGGCCCTTCAAAGTCCAAAAGCTCCACTTTACACCCTTATGTATCAAAGGTTATTCATAATGAAAATACAATAAATGCATTATGATAATGGTGTCTAAGTGTATATGTGTGTGACCCCATAGGCTCACATATGACTAGCCATATAATTATTTATTATGACACGAGCATACTCCAACACCATGGCCCTAGCCATTTCTTTTTCTTGGAAAGTTGCTTTACTAGTGAAGGCTTTATCTAGATAAAAAGGTCTTTGGGGGCCTATGAGGTTCTTATCAATCCAAGGTCCATATCTAGAAGGCTCTCTATCCAACCTAATCTCTTGTGGGATTTCCTCATCCTTGTAGTACGATGCTTTTTGACATCATAAACCGATCTAGCATTCCCTCTCCTACCACTATCTTGGACATCTTACAATCGATGATGGCACTAGCGGTAGCTAAAAATCCTCTTCCTACTAGTAATGGGCATGTCGGTCCTTATTCATGTTCTAGCACATGAAAGTCGGCCAAAAGAGTCAACTCTCCCACGGTACTACCATGTCTTTTATTATTCCTACCGGACGTGCCATACTACCGTCCGCTAGACCTAAGATGGTTTCCGTTGGTTCTATTTTACCTAAGTTAAGGCTTCATGGAGGACAACGGAGCAAGATTGATGCATGACCCTAAGTCGGCTAGGCGTCCGAGTGGTTTGGAAGTTCCAAGCCTACACGGAAGAGTGAATAGCCCGGATCGCCTAACTTAGGTAAGTTGTTTCACACAAAAGCGGACCCATGTTTTCCAAGCCTTAGTTCTAACTCATATTTTCTTTCAAAGCATTATAATAAGGTGCATGAGCTAAGACCTCAAGAATCGGTTTTTCTTGATGGAGTTCCTTGTACTCCTCCTCTAAACTAGGTTTGGATTCTTGGTCGACGGGTTTCTCAAGAGTAGGTTCTACCAATGGTGCCGGCCTTGGTACCTCTTGGATGGCTTGGAACCCTTTTGATAGCATTAACCGAGCGAACCGTCGGGTGTGAGGGCATGGATGTGCATTCTCCCATGGTGAACTAGAACATGAAGTCGACTAATCGAATTCACTTTGGGTTCTTTATGGTATCACTTGGGAGTGCTCCAACTTCCCGCTCATTGAAGGCTTTTAAGAGGGCATCAAGCTTGTTTGTCATCTCGCTTTGTTTTGCTTAAAATCGGCTTCAAGCTTATTCAATCGAGTCTCGGGATGACAAAAATCTAGATGCAAATGCCTCAAGATTAGCGGGTTCCCAGATAAGAGAATTGAACCTAAGGGTGAACTAGATAAGCTTTGGGGTGTGCTTGAGTTTTGGTTCCACTTAAGGTTAGGGTGATTTCTCCATGAGGGTTGTACGAGTTTCCTAAGTTGTTTTGTTCGAGCTTGAAAGTGTACCACTTCTCTCCCGCCTCCGCTCGGACGCATGGAGGCGTAGTCCGCAAAAGCTTGTTCGGGAGTCTTATGCAATCACGAGTGTCATGGGGACCACCGCACAACTCACAAGGTAGAGTGATTTTATTCATTTGACGTGAGGACTTAGGATTTTGTAGAACTCATGAGGAATTTAACTTGATCTTCAAGTTCGATCACCCTACGGTCGGAAGGTTGTGAGTCGATGGAAGGCAAGGAGATTGCCTTGACGGTTTTAGGTAGCTCACGGGGTCATCCCAACTTCGTTGTCGTAGAGGCAAGGTCCTCTATTATACCCCATGATTCTTCCGCGGTGAGATGACTAAGTTTTCCACCGCCGCTTGGTCAATGGATCGCTTAGTGGGGAAGTTGACATGATCATAAAAGATTTGGACTTGGAGCCAAAGATCAATGCCGTGATGAGAGACTTTATGAAGTAAGTCCTTGAATCGGGCCCATGCTTCGAGAGAGATTCACCTTGACGTTGTTGGAACATCAAGATGTCATTCCTAAGCTTAGTGGTTCTCCCGGGGAAAAATTGAGCAAGGAAGGAGAGTAAGATCATCCCAACTTGAGATGGAGCCATGGGAAGTTGCTCAAGCCAATTACTAGCTTGGTCCCGTAGAGAGAATTGGAAGAGACGCAGCGCGTGGTCTCCCGAGTAGTAGCATCAAGGTCGATGGAATCGACAATTTTGAGGAAATCCTCGATGATGATTTGGATCTTCTGAACGAAGTCCATGGAATGCACATCCGCTTTGCTCCAACCGGATGGTTTCGATCACGCGCCGTAGTTTGGGCTTGTTCGGGAAGCTCAATAGTGTTCCTATAGCCTGGGTGGCTTGGTCTGAGTATTCACCAAGAGTACGGGCTCTTGGCGGGTCGCTTGCGGTGGGTTGATGAGTGGTGGTTGGTTATCACCTTCCATGATGAAAAGTGATGGGATTACGAACAAAGGTCACGAAGAAGGGGATAGACTAAGAGGAAGCTAAAAATGAGAAAAATTTACTTGATAGGAATCAAGCAAAGAAACCTAAACGAGGTGGACTACTAACTAGCTATTCTATTCCCGCAGTGGCGCCAAAACTTGATAACGCCACACGCCGCTCGGGGTCAAAGGAACTTCCTTTCGTCGAGCAAGTTTTTCAACACCCCAGCAAAGGCACCTAATCGTTGTAGTGTAGTATTAGGGTGCCACGGTATTGATATCGCCTCAGGGAATAGGAATGCTAGTGAGAAGTTACCACGCTAAGGTTGAGGTTGAGGAAGATTATTTTTATCTTTTATGTTTTTAGGAAATTGAAAGGTACGAATCTCGGTATTGGATTTGGGGGTTGGTATTTCACCGATTACTCTACTATTATCTAATTATCTAAACTAAGGTGGTGGTAGTCTATGTCTAATTAATGTGTGCTCGTATGATAATTTAAGGATGTGTTTACTTAGGTTTTACTACTCCTTAATTATCTCCTATTGATGGTTGAATTGTCACGCTCTTATTCTTAGTTGCGTTGTGTGTCTAAAGTTGTAGGTATGCTTTCTCCCTAACTCTTTGAACTTACCAAAGGGTCTCGCCTACAAAACCCACTAGGGATAATAAACTCTTACTCTAAGGCACCCTTTGGATGGTTTAGCCTACAACTACTCGTAATTATATTCTAAGGTTCACAAAGATGAATCAAGCATTATACACAACGAATGACCTATTGCATTACTAGATCATTAATCAACTAAGATAAGAAACAACCAATCAATATTCAATAATTAAGTTTCATACTCCCTAGCAAACACACAAATAAATTAGCCGGACATGGAGAACATGCAAGCATACACACAAATAATCAAATACATAATTGAATTGATGAAGTAAATACTTATCTTGATGTAAGATAGGGTTTGGAACCCTAAAATCTGTACAAGACACCCTTGGTTCGGTTTTAGGTTTTTACCCAAAAGACTACTCTTTAAAACCGAAAATTCGGATTCTATATATAATATTACATATGCGACGGCGTCACCTTATGTTTTGTGACGCCGTGTCGCCGCCATTAGGGTTTCGCTTGGCCACGTTAACCTTGCGACGGCGTCACCTTATGTCCGTGACGCCGTCCCTTCGCCTTTCCGACGCCGTGGGTCGCATCAAGGCCGCCCGAGTAGTGATGACTCACTCTTTTAAAGCCCGACGTCGTCACTTGAAAATAGGGTTTTGGCTCAGATCGTCATTAAATCCTCCGACGGTCCGCATATAAGCAATGACGCCGCCTTCGCTTTCAAAGACTTTGAGTGTCTCGATTCGACTTTGGCCATTTTCTTCAGATATTCGCGCCTTTTCGTCCAAATAAGTGCCATTCCAAAGATTTTGCCTTCAAGAGACCTAAAAGTGAAAAGGAACGATATTAAGCAATAACGGATACAAAAGTGATCAAATAAGGGCTAAAACGACCCCTCAAAATGGTACTTTTTAAAACCTTATCAAGACATTACTTTATGAAAGGGAGTCGCTCACTTTGGAAGATTTCTTGTCTACTCTCAATTCACGGAATTTGGATCATCGGGTAATCAAGGACATGCTCGCGATCAAAGTCGAAAGGTAAAGGAACTTATAACCGAATGTTACATAAACTATTCCGAGGATCACCAAGAAAGACCGTCCAAAAGGAACAAGAAAAATCAATTGGCTTTGTTAAGAACGCGGGACACGGTTCGGTATGCATTCGAGGGTTATGACAATGGTGACTTGTGATGGCGGTCGGTGAGGAAATGTTCTTAGACTAGATCATAGACTGTGGTTCCTATCACATGACGCCAGAGGGACTTCTTGTTTGATTTGAAGGAGTTTAATAGTGGTTCGATTTTGATCAATGATAATAGAAGCATGTTTCATCAAGGGGACAGGGAAGGTGAGAGTACAAATGAAAGATGGTTCAAGTTTTGTGCTTGAGAATGTGTGTTACATTCCCGAGTTGAAGAGAATTTTGTAACTTTGGGTACTCTGAATTAAGATGGTTATACCGTGAAGTTACAGAATGGAAGAGTAAAGGTGATCAAGGGTTCTTTGATGGTATAGTCAAGAACTATGAAAAAAAATTGTGTGTACTCCTTGGATGGTCAGTTGAATTTGGTGAAGCTAGTGTTGGTATACAAGAAAAATAGAGTCTTGCATAGGTGTGGCATAAACGGCTATGTCACATTATTGAAGCATGCTTGCATGAATTGGAAAGAAGAGAGGTATTGGGGAAGAAAGGTCTAGGTAAGCTCGAATTCTGTGAAAGTTGTGTTCATAAAAAAATCGACCGGGGTAAGTTTTGGTAGAGGTCAACACACAACAGAGAGTTATAGACCATGTCCATGAAGATCTCTTGGGTCCTTCTAGGGTGGAATCGATAAATGGTTGCTAGTACTTATTATTGATTATTGATGATTATTCGAGGAGGGTTTTGGTTCATTTTCTTAGACACAAGAATGAGGCGTTTAGTAAGTTCAAGGAGTGGAAGCAGTTGGTGGAAAACCAGATAGGTAGAAAACTAAAGAACCGCTAATGGATAATGGTTTGGAGTTTTGTAATCCGTAATTTAATAACTTGTGCAAGAAGAGCGGGACAGCAAGACATTTGACAGTTGCAGGAACTCTGCAACAAAATGGTCTAGCTAAACGAATGAATAGGACGCTTTTAAACAAGGTATGGTGTTTACTGATTCAGTCTGGTTTGCAAGATTCGTTATGGGCTGAAGCAACGATGACAGCAACATATATGATCAATAGGTCTCCATCTACAGCATTGGAGAAGAAGATACCTATGGATTTATGGTCAGGACATCCGGCGAATCACGAGATGTCGAGGATATTTGGTTGCATTGCTTATTCATACGTGAATCAGGGTAAGCTCAATCCTAAAGCTATAAAATGTATATTCCTAGGGTATCCTGATGGTGTGAAGGGATACGGGTTATGTAGGTTGGATGATGTTAAATCAAAGATAATCATAAGCAGGGATGTGGTGTTTAATGAGAGAGTTATGTATAATGATACTCTCAAGTGTACTAGTGCTGCAAATTTTGGGAAGGAAGTTGAGTTTGAGGTAGAAGTTCATGGCTGTAGGGTCGAACCAACTGTGAGTCGTCAAACTGGGAAAATTCAGGGTATGAAGATGAGAGACAAGATGAAGACGCAAAAGATGCAAGGCCTCAACAATAGAATTTGGAAAACTATGTTTTGGTGCGTGATAGAGCTAAGAGAACAACTACTATAAGTGTAAGGTATAAATATGAAGGTAATGTATCATTGTCTAGACCATCAAGGTTTAGGGAAGAAGATGATATGACGGCTTATGCATTTTACATTTTCGAGGAAGAAGATACACATGAACCAATCACACTCCATGATGCGATTAATTTATTTGAAAATGATGAGTGGGTTCATCCTATGGAAGAAGAAATGGGTTCTTTAAAGAAGAATGATACTTCAGAGCTGGTCGATCAACCATCTGGTCAGAATTTGTTAAGCTGCACGTGGTTGTATAAGATTATAGAAGGGATTGAAGGCATTCGAAACCAAGGGATAAAGCGAGGCTGGTAGCTCGGGGGTTTACGCAACGAGAAGGGATTGACTACAATGAGGTATTTTCACATGTGGTTCGACATACATTTATTAGGGTGATTCTCTTAACTGCTTGTGAAGATTATGAGTTGGAACAACCTGATGTGAAGATGACCTTTTTTCATCGTAATCTTGAAGAAACCATTTACATGAGGCAACCGCTTAGTTTCAAATAACGAACATGCAACAAGGTATGTTTGTTGAAGAAATCTCTTTATAGTCTTAAGCAGTCTCTAAGGTAGTGCTACAAACGATTTGATGTGTATATGGCCAATAGTGGTTTCAGTCGCAGTAGCTATGATAGTTGTGTTTACTTCAAGGAGTTTACACCAGGTATGTATATATATCTATTGTTTTATGTAGATGATATGTTGATTTCTTGTAAAAGCAAGTATGAAATCGAATATACCAAGGGACTGTTGCGAAAAGCGTTTGATATAAAGGAACTTGGTCCAACTAGTAAGATACTTGGTATGGAGAATATCATGGATATAGGTAGCCGAACCCTGAAGGTGTCTCTATCGGGATATGTGTAGAAAATTTTGAATAACTTCAGAGTAGATAATAACAATTCGGTCTCTGTGCCATCAGGAGAACACTTCAAGGTGTCGTTGAAGGATTATTCGTCGAGTGACTGGGATGTGCAAAAAATGAGTAAGGTCCCGTATGCGAATGTTGTAGGTAGTTTAACGTACTTGATGGTTTGCACTAAACCAGATATTGCATACGTTGTTAGCATTGTAAGCAGGTATTTAATGAATCCAGGTAAAAATCACTGGGAGACACTGAAGTGGATTTTGAAGTACTGAAGAAGGCATTCCGATGTAGGTCTAATGTATGGTAGAGAACAAGAGCAAGTGGATGTTGATGGTTTCATGAATGCAAATTATGCTAAAGACCCTGACAAGGGCAGGTCGATAATAGGGTATGTGTTTATGGTACGTGGTTGTGTGGTGAGCTAGAAAGCAATTCTGCAGCATATTGTTCCATTATATACTACAAAGGCGAAGTATATGGCGCTAAGCTGTTAAGGAAAGCATTTGGCTTAAAGGTCTACTAATCGAGCTGGGAATAAACCTAAGGTTAGTGGTTATGAATTGTGATAATCAAGGGGCAATTCATCTCTCAAGAAATGCAATGTTTCATGAGATGAAAAAACATATCAACATTAGGTATCACTTCATCAAGGGGATCATAAAGTCTATAAGAGATTGAAGTGACGAATATAGGCACGAAAGATAATGTAGTTAACGCTTTACTAAGGTGATTACATGTCTAAAGTTCAAGTATTATATGGAGGTACTTGCTATTGGGGTTAACTAGTCTTGCCACTTAGGTGGAAATTGTTAGTATTAGTGTGCAAGCCGAGTTAGGATTAGCCATAGTCGATTAGGATAGTGTGTTTAGTTTATTTATGTAAGTTACTTGCGGCAAGTAATAACTTGTTAGGATGTGTTTGAGGTTGCTTGTGACTCAAGTAAGTCTCCTAGTGGGTTTAGACTAGGAGAACCGACCCGCTCACCCTATAAAAGGAGGTGAGGAGGTGATGCTCATGAAACACATGCATCTTCTATTCTTTCGTTTGTAATACCGATCAAGGTTTGTTCAATAAACAAGTAATCATTAGGTTAAACTTCGTGAGTATTCGGCTCTTTGTAGTCTCTCGTGTTTGCTACTTGTACTCGATACAACTCGTGATCTAGCGTTCTGCGATCGAACTTAGGGTTTGTTGTCGTAATTGTCCAACAACAATTAAAGTGAGACATTTAAAAAATGAAACATGGACTATTAATTTAGGACGGAGTGCGGATCAGATACATATATCTCGATGGATAGATTTGACACACACACAATGGCATACATATTGGTAAGCGAATATTAATGGGAGGCTTAAAGTGCTTATTGTTTGGGCTCTTTTGTTATTGACCACATATTTGGGCTTGAGCCTAGTAACAACATTTTCTGTTTTTCTTGCTTTAGATGTGTCGACAAGCTAATTACTTTCTAGATATGGATGTCGACAAGCTAATTATTTTTTACATATGGATGTCGACAAGCTAATTTACTGAGGATACGAACATCTAGCAAATAAACCACTTTAAGGTCACTAGCTTTTCATTATATGTCATGCACGTATTAACCTAGGAGTTCATTTCTATGTAATGTCACATGATTATTAACCACTTGGTCTAGATCAAGTGGCCACCGGGGATAACATTTGGGGGTTATTTTCTTTGAAGGTCTTGGGTTTCAGTCAAGTTAATGGGTTTCCTTCTAGGTGAAGCGGAAAAAAAAAATGATGTTTATTCCCTTAAAGCGAAGGTTTGAGTAAGTCATGATGCCCGTTTGGATGTCACTGCACGACTCGAATTACTACATGCTAACTAGCCGTTCTAAAAGATATAATAAAATAAATAAATGTCACATGATTACTGTTTTCATTTCAGTTAGTATTATAGTATATTATTACTTACCATACATGTAAATCGTTTTTAGTGTGACTAAAACAATAAACATGTTTCTATTATTTTCACTCCAAATTACCTATCTATTACCATAAAAGATGGTTACATTCACTTTCAAAAAATATTCAGAATCTCATATTACCAATTAGTTGTTTATTCTTCCTTTAATGAATTAATACAGTACTACTACTTCTAACTAAATTTAAATGTTTAGAAAACTTATTTTGTCTCTAAAGGAAAGAATTAGAACATGTGCTGGATAAAAACAAAATTGAAATGTTACAAAATTGAATGAGTGGTCATTGGTATCAACATCAAGGGGTTTCTTGTACGATGGGGAATAGGTTTGCTTTACTTGTACTCCAAAATGCTACTACTAATTACTTCCGTATGAATATACTAGTACACTTTCAAACTATAGATAGTTTTAAAAAAATATTTGTTTAATCAGTACTCTCAAGTCACTAGTTTAGATTACTATATAGAAAAATTTTAAGTTTATTAATTACAAAATAAGAACTAATTAAAGTAAATTATAAGACTGATTAATGTGTATTAAATGCATTTTCCAATTTTAAAAAAGTTGGAGATGAATTATTGCACCTTAACCAATGTCATGTGGGCACTCATTTGACAATTCTTACAAAAAATTTATTAAATACATTTTTTACTAATCAAATATCATTTTTACTCATTAAACTCTTTTTTATTGACTAAAATATTAAAGTAGACAAATATTTTCGACAATTTAAAATAGAAACATTGGCTAATAAATTAAGACGGATGAAGTAATATTTGTAACAGTTCTTTACATATTCTTAGTGAGAACCAATTATATTTTATTTTGTTGCATTAAAATTGTTATTTGTTGATTTTATAAACGGCATTTTACATTAGACATTTACCCTATATGTATATTTGAATCGACATTTTCTAGGATGATGGATCACCTTGATTCCATTAAGCTAATAACATGTTTGTAAATAATCGAGTTCATGAATCTGTTGAAAATTTAAGTTTATACTCAAAGATATTTGACATTCTAGACAATAAGACAAAGATGAGGGTTAGGATATCCATATCTCGCCTAAGTAATTCAAATAATTTATTTAATTTTTTTAATTCTTATAATTTTGTTTTTATTATAAAACTACATAGATAGAATGAAAATAAAAAATACGAAACATAAATTTATAAAAAAAAATGGAAGAAAAAAAAAATGTCTATGCTATTAATAGATGTAGTAAAAGGTAAACAAAAGAGATAAAAAGTAAAAGAAATTATATATATATCTCAAATGAAACTTTAATAATTACATATTTTTTTAAAATACATGTTTTCAATACATGATATACAAGATTATTAAAACAAAATTTGTAAAAATATATAAATATTAAAGTCTTGTTAAGAATACATGTAAATGCCCCTAACAAGTAAGCCAAGATAATTGCATAACACTCAAAGATGAAAGACGAACTACTTGCCGTTTTTTTTATTATATTTATTAAATAATCTAATAAATTAAAATAATATAGTCAAGGTTGTTATAAAACATGTGACTCATAAAGAGTACTGTACAATGTTAACTTTACTATTTTTGAAGTGGGAATCTAGTCATAGTTGAAATGCAACAAGCAAGTAAAATCTATCTAAAAGGAGGGTCTTTTTGAACTTTAATAAATCCTTTTAGGTTTGTTTGTGACTCAAGATAAGATTTACAGTAATTTTTTCTTTTTGAACAAAAGATAAGATTTAATTCAAGGGTACAATTTATCGCCAAATCAATACCATATACTCATTAGGGGACGTTTTATGTGGTATTAGTATGAGAATAGATAGGGTATAATCTCTTGCTAACGGATAGCTTATTGATAGTAGGTTCGAAAATTTTCATAGTTTACAAATCGTAAGGTCAAGATTATTGTTTAGTGTTGTTGTAAATTTTGGCATCTTGTTAGTTTTATTTTATATAGAACTTATTATCTTTCAAGGAGAATTTTATTTTTTTGATACATGTATAAATTAGTGGAATCTGAAATAAGAATATCAACGTAGTTATGAAAATACTATTTAATCGTATTTGTTATCTTTCTCTCCGTTTACATATACTACACTTTTTCCACTCGCTCTTTGTTAAGAAATATTTTTACATCATCATCCATGTCCTCCTCATGACATTATGAAAATACCATTAATCGTATTTGTTATATATCTTTTCGTTTTCACACCCAGCCTTTTCCCACAATCTCCGTTGAAAAATGTTTTGCGTCACCATCCATATACTCGTCATGACATTTAATAGTTGATTTAGATGCCTTTCACCAAAAAAATAGTTGATGTAGATACATAACCCCAAACACCTCCAAATCTCATATTATCATACATGTATAAATAAGATCACATATTTTTTTCCAAAGAATCAAATAACACACACATAGAAACAAAATCTCAAATATTACAATCTCAACTAGGGCTGAGCAAAAACCGATCGAACCGAAATAACCGAAAACCGAGCCGAATCGATCGAATCGAACCGGACCGACCATTTTCGGTTCGGTTTGGTTCTAGGTCTTATCGGATGTCGGTTTTCGGTTCGGTTCGGTTGGTTCGGTCCGACCCAAAACCGACGAACACGCACATAAGATAACCGGTCGAACCGATCGAACCGAAAAACGAATCAACCGAACCGATAAATCGGTTCGGTCACGCTCGGTTCGGGTCGGTTCGGTTCGCCCTACCGGCCGTTCACAACAACCAAAAATAAAAAAGCACAACACAATATCACAAAATATAATTACATTTTCATCACTATTCACTTAACCCTCAAACCAACATTCCACCACAACCAAAACCATTAACTCCACACTATCTTACAACTTTCAATGCACAACATACACCTTTCAAAACCACCATCAACCTGCCTATAACAATATAAACTCTGGAAAAACAAAAATACAACAACATATATTGACTTCACTCATATAATGCTTTTTAGTTTTAGTTTAGTTTAGTTTGGTTTTATGTTTCTTTACTTCACTCACTCACTTCACTTGTGTACTTGTGTTTATGTTTTTTGGGTTCCGTGTAAACCAAGCAACCATTCATTCCATGCCTAATCTTCTTCATCTTTTATAAAAAATATATTTTATATATTTTATATTAGTTTTTATAAAAAAAAAGTTTTGAGTGAAGAAATGAGTCAAGAACAACAGATGGTGGTGGTGTCGCCGTCGCCGGTGACGTCGCTAGCGCCGGGGTTTAGGTTTCATCCGACGGATGAAGAGCTAGTGAGATATTATTTAAGGCGTAAAGTTTGTGGTTTGCCTTTTAGGTTTCAAGCTGTTTCTGATATTGATGTTTATAAATCTGAGCCTTGGGAACTTGCTGGTATATATATATATATATATCATTTTTTTTTAATAATTTTTTATATGAATTTATGTTATGTTAATTGTTGTTTACCTAGTGGCTACATTTGCATTTAGAGGGTGTTTGGGATTTTGGTTTTGGTTTTTCTGTTTGT
Source organism: Chrysanthemum lavandulifolium (assembly GCA_022545495.1). NCBI lineage: Eukaryota > Viridiplantae > Streptophyta > Magnoliopsida > Asterales > Asteraceae > Chrysanthemum > Chrysanthemum lavandulifolium. The sequence continues at coordinate 51,794,153 of CM040245.1, forward strand.
AAAGAAGTACTTGATTGAAAATTTCAATCAATTTCGTTTATAAAATGTTTCAGGTCTAATGTGATGGTAAAAAGGTCGGAAATGGTCATGGGGATAACTCGGTTAGGCCGTTGTTTGCCGTTTCAATGTGCTTATGAAAATCTGTTTTTATCTAAAATAAAGTACATAAGCAATCCCAAACACCCCTTAATAATTTTATAGATTTTTGTTCATGGACAGACCTACATTGACCTAGGTGTGGCATTGGCTACACCCGATTTTAGGTCACGAAGTGCAAAAAAATTTAAAAACTGTCGATTTTTGTTATGGGCAACCCCCGATAAATTTTTTTTTCCTGTTTTTGTTTTTTTATGGTGCAACTTTAGTTAACCAAAATGGCAATTGTGCAACACCCTCTAAAAAATCCTGGGTCCGTCTCTGTTTTTGTTGTGTTAAGTGTTAACCTAAGGCATCTGCATTAGTTAGGTTTTTGTTATGTATGTGATTGTGTTAGGGTTTTTAGATGTTTTTTTTTGGGGGTTGATTTTTTGTGATGTATGGAATGTTAGGTTATTCAAGTTTGAAGACGAGGGACCAAGAATGGTACTTTTTTAGCCCCGTAGATAGGAAATATGTGAGTGGTTCTCGGTTGAATCGTGCGACTGGGAATGGGTATTGGAAGGCGACTGGGAAGGATAGGGCGGTACGACACAAGTCTCAGACGATTGGGTTGAAGAAAACGCTTGTGTTTCATGGTGGAAGAGCACCGGAAGGGAAAAGGACTAATTGGGTGATGCATGAGTATAGACTTGCTGATGAGGAGTTGGTGCGAGATGGTGTTGCTCAGGTTTGGAATTTGAATCACTTAGTGAAATATGATTATTGTTTTTGTATGGGAAGGTGGATTGAAAGTAATTTGTTTCATTGTTTTGTGCGTCGTGGAAAAGGATGCGTTTGTGCTATGCAGAATTTTTCAGAAGAGCGGTTTAGGACCGCCTACTGGTGACCGTTATGCACCATTTCTAGAAGAAGAATGGGCAGAGGACGCAACCCTTTTGGTTCCCGGAGGGGAAGCAGAAGACGATATGACCACTGGTGAAGAGAGTCAGCCTCATGCGAATGACATTGTGCAGGTATTAATGTATTATCTTTTGTTTGTATATGTAGCTGTAAATATATGCAGCATAATCTATGCATACGTGCGTTATACTATTGTTGTGCCCTAGATTTTTCATCGCCTTTCTGCATGAATTTATTGCAAATTATGTGGAAAAACGGAAAAATAAGCGACGCCATTAATGCGTATGTTTGATATCTTCTTGATTTGTTTTTAATCATCACGCACGCATATACTATACTTAAATGATATCATTATATGACGTTTTGTTTTGCTTCTATATATATGTATGTACGTCAGCGCGTGTTTCAACTCTTTCCTATTTACATACGTACACATATGAAAACGTGCTTTTAGTTTTTGTTAATGGAGCTCGTAAGCATTCTTGATTTTTTGGTACCATACCGGTAAGAAGTCCGTCCCTCTTTCCCCATGCTTTTTGTTTTCATCCAACTAAAAAGGTTATTTACTTTCGGCCAATGCAATCAAATCCATAGGATTACGTAATAATTTTCAAGGTTATATCTTTGTTCAAGTTTCAATTTTCTAGTCCTTGAATCAAAATTGATTATATTGTAATTTCAAATCACTCTTTTTATTTTGATTTGCATTATTGAAACTTCACGCAAGATGACTAGTGTTCTAGGCACATTAATTGCAGGATTTGTGTTAGTGAACTATGAAAGGTTAGAATGATGACAGAGGCTACAGAATTATATTTTGTTGTTTTAGAATATCAAGTAACAAATGTTTTATAGGTTATCTGGCTATATAGAGTTCTACGGTATCACTATAAAAGGTTTAAGCATAGCAAATCATGGTTATTTTTTAGTATTAGATGTAGTTCTTACACACCCATTTTCATTGGCCATATTTCCGAATAGTTAACCACAACAATACCTGGTTGGACATATGGGAGGGGATTTTTTTTTTGTTTTTCTTGAAATATTAAAGCTACGTAACTAGTTAGAAAATTAGACATCAAAGATATAAGTATGAACTGTCTACTTACAATCTTGAGTCTGTGAGAGAAAAGAGTCGAGGGGACACAACAAATTCTTTAGTCCAATATAGATTTTCCATGTATAAGTATATTGATAGGTCTTAAGCTTGAGCACGTTTTTATTATTTTGTTTTAGACTTGTATATATCTATTGAAACACATTAAACACCTTTGTATCCTTAATTTATTAGATTTGACGCATCCTTTATCCTTTTGGTTTTATGTTTAACTTACGTAGGTGCAATTGTTACCATATTTATAATGCTAACGGCCGAGTTATTATGCTTTTCTCCTCATTTCAATTGCTGGCATGGTATTGCAAAAGGTTGTCCTGCAAATCTTTTAATTCCAGATAGGAAATACATGTTCTTATTTGTCTTTCTAAAATAAAGGCTAAAGTATCTTTAATTACCATCAGGGTTCCTTAGGTCGGAACAACTTAAGGCATTGATTTGCCAAGCGTGAGGCTCAAGTAATAGTCAAATAAGCCCTTATCAATAAATTACTTTGCACCTCTTAAGAGTCACTTGTTTAATCTTATGCCCCTAATAATAAATTACTATAAGTAGGATCGTATAAGTCTACTTTGCATAGTCGAGTTAGTATACAATGAATTTTTGTTTTAAAGTTGATAAAAAGGAGGTGTCTTTTTACATGGAAATGGTAGGTGTTGCTCTATCCTGCTAGAATTCCATTTATTGACCCGACACTGATTATGTGCAGATATATGTGAGTCAAATAATAGCAAATCAAAGTCTGTGTCTATATACATGGATATTACCAGAATACCCTTGTGTTATTGTCTTCTCAATTGATGATAATCATGATCCCGAACTACTTTTAACAGGAAGCTGCTGCTAACATTATAGCTTTAAGAAGTGATTCTATGATGGAGCATCAAACCATCCCGTTTCTCTGCAAACGAGAAAGGTCTGAAGATGGTGTTGTAGACTGTAAACCGGAGCTAGAGACGATATCTCTATTTCATAATAAAAAGTTAAAGCTGGAGGAACCAAACACCAATGGGAACGGTTCAGAAGACTCAACCATGAGTCAAGACCCAATAACCTCGTCTGCGCTCGTGGAGTTCCCTCTGTTGCAGTCTTTTGAAGCAAAAGAAAGTCAGCCATCATCCAGTCAACCCTCATTTGATTCTGCTACTCTTGAAAAATCTGTGCCTCCTGGATACTTAAAGTTTATAAATAACTTAGAAAAAGAGATCCTAACTGTGTCAATGGAAAAAGAGTCTTTGAAGATTGAACTGATGCGGGCCCAGGCGATGATCGACATTCTTCAGTCACAAATAAACGAGCTGACCAGGGAGAATGTTGACTTGAAAAGGGGCAAGTAGGTAGTTTCGTGTCGCATAGCAAACTAGATTTCATGGTCTTTTTTGGCTTTTGGAAACATGGGCTGCTAGAGAAGTCTGGTTTTTAGACAAATGTTAGACCTAATGGGAAAAAGTTAAATAAAGTTTGGTTATGGATCAAGGGGTATCTTGGTGGTGTATTTAGTCTTAAGCTTCTGTTATCTTTGCTCTAACCTTTTTTCTCATACAGTTGTGATACGCGTGGTCGTAATGAGACCAAACAATTCAGTCGGTTGAGCCATTTCGAACGTGTCTCCCCATACGAAGACAGAACCGAACCCCCCCCCTTCTAAAAATGGAAATGGAAGTTTTGTTCTCTCAGACGACTGAAAGAATTGAAAGTGTTTGTGTGCGCGCTTTTTAAAAAAAAAAAATTGTGGGGTTATTTTTTGTTGTGACTGCGTCCCCTTATTACGAGCATTTGGTCTAGCTGAATTGTCGGTGCTGTTTGGTCAAGTTTGTGGTCTTGCTAGTTGCTACTTACTAGTCTTATGTTACTATGCAAAGTTGCAAACCCAATGTTTGTTTGGCAAAATGGCCTAGGCCCAGGTTGTGTTAGGGGTGAGCGAAAAGACCGAATAAACCAAAAACTGAAACCGAACCGAACCGAAAACAATTAAATCGAACTAATAACCGAACCGAATTTGCTAAAACCGAACCGAACCAAGCTACTAATTCAGTTCTCGGGTTGGATATGGGTTTGATATCAACCAAAACCGAATTCATATAAATAAACATTTTCTTATATATATATATATATATATATATATATATATATATATATATATATATATATATATATATATATATATATATATATATATACTATTAAATGTTATCTTAATATAAAAACATTATTTATGCTTGAAATATATTTTTTTGCCAAATATCTATATAATTATTAATTTTTTTTTAAATATATTGTGAAATTCGGGTTATTCGGGTCAAACCAAGAACCGAACTAGAATTCAACCGAACCAAAAACCGAATTTGAATTCTGTTCGGTTCGGTCTTCGAGTTGACCCAATTTTTTTTTTAACCGAACAACCCGATAACCGAACCGATCAACACCCCTAGGTTGTGTAATGACTAATGAGTTAGACATTGTACTACAATTTTGTACAAGTCAAAGCGGTTTTTGTCCCAAGTTCTTTTCATAAATAGTTGGCATGCTGAATAACTCAAATGTGATTTAAAAAAAAAAAAAAAAAAAAAAAAAAAAAAAAGCTGATTTTAAAACTATATATTTTCAATAAGAATTTGAGTTCTAAAAATTTATAAGTTCTAATACATGTAAAATATAAAAAGTGTTGTTAGATACATTTTGTATTTACTTATCCTCATACTCGTGTTAAAATCTGACATTTGTTTTTCACTCGTTATTTTTTTTCATTTAAACTGTTAGTTTTTTTACATGTAAAAAACATGTGAGTAAGAAGATAAATAGAAATATCATGTAAGAAGAAATATTATTTATAAAATATAAATTTAGGTGACCTTCAAAGTGTTTGACATTATTGGAAAGTAATAATATGCAGCAAACGTTTTTTTAGTTTGTCCAAAATTGATACTGTATGGCGTATATTTTCATTGTTTGTTCTTTAATTTGTTGGAGCTTAGCTAGGATAATTTAGAAAGTAGAACCTGCATAGGGGGGGAAGGCCACATTCCAATATTAAGAATCATAAAGCTGGTCAATGTAAATTCTGACATTTTCGTCGATACCAAGATGATGAACATATCTATCTACATTCTGGAATACCATTACTTACCTGGGGATACCAAGGTGACGTGCATATGCTTCTATGCTTTAAACGAACTAAACAATCATTCAACATTTGATGATGAACATGTTCGGTAAAAAGTTTTTTTAATGTTTGTTTATTTATTAAAAAAACGAACATGAACAATATTTTACGTTCATTTAGTTAAATTAATGAACATGAACAAAAGTCGCGTACGTTCATTTATGTTCGTAAATGTCCGATTATGCATTTATTAACGTTCATTTATGTTCATTTATTTGTTTATGTTTGTATATCATATATTTAAATTGTATACTTTTAAAATAGGTTTGTTTAAACAAAACAATACTTATAAAACAAAATATTATGCATAATTTTTAATAAAGTTTATGTTTGTTTTTTTATGTTCATTTATGTTCGATCGTTTATATTCGTTGAGTGTTCATTTAGTGTCTTATTGAACAAACATAAATGAACATGAACAACTTATTTATACTACTTATAATGGAGGGGTGACCCTCTCTCATATTTATGAGTTTAAGATTTCCTAAATTAAAATTTAAGCAAATACTACTTATAAAACATAATGTACAACTATGTAAAGCACAATTGATTTTAATCAAATACTATTTCTTACATACATATATAATTAATACACCACATCACAAATATATACAACTACAACACACTATTCAATATATACAATTAATACACAATTTAATTCACCCCGTCACCAAAATATACAACTCTTTAACCACAATGTACAATCTAATTAAGATTCCAAAACATAAATCTGAAATCAAGCAACTCAAAATAAAATAACATTTGTTCGCAGGAAAATTTAGTCACAGGGTACATGCCGCCGCATCGCGGCGGGTACCCTTCTAGTTTTGTTAATAAACGAACATGAATTAAAAAATTTGTCCGTTTAAGAAATCGTTTCCGTTTATTTTTTCGGTTAAAACTAAACGAACAAACATGAACAAGACTTTGTTCGTGTTCGTCCTTTTCATTTACGGGCCTAACCATTACCAATAAAGTTAACTAAAATCAATATTACTAACATCTTTAGTTTTTTTCCTCAAAATGAGCTCACTAAGTTTTATAGATATGTCCGATGGGCGTAATAGTCGTCAAAAAAACCACATATGCATCAACGTCACATAATCATTCATAACATCATTATACTCACTATCAAACAAGCGTAGTGATGAGCACCAAACAGACCACATAACTCATTTTTCTTAACAAAATTATATTTTTTTAATCTATGTTTTACATGAAACATTTATAAAAATAAGGATAAATTGCAAATTTGGTCTCTAAAGTTTCACGAAAACGCAAGGATTACTCTGAGACGATATTTGTTGCAAAAAAAAAAAAAAACACTAATGTTTACTTCTTTTGCAAAACAACCACTGATAGGTGGTGTTCACTAACTCTTGTTAGTTTTCTCGTTAAGTGGCATGTGAAATAACTAATATACCCTCTTCTTCTTACTCACTTTTAGGGGCATAATTTGCAATTTAGCATATTCTTTTTTTTTATTGGAAGCCACCACATCACAAAACAGCCACCACCACCACTCTCTACCACTACACAACCAACACCATCACCCTCTACTACCACCACCACGAGCAAATCCCATACAACTTTGTATCTAAAACAATTTGTTTGCCTCCGATGAATATGCGAAAGAGATGCCTGCAATCATTATGTACCACAAGCAATAAAAAAGGCATGAATTCAAGAGAATAAAGATAAACTAGAGAAAAAGAAAGAAGACAAACGTACATTTTCTTGGCTATCTGGACTAGTATTTTTTTTCTTTAGCAAGTTCCCTTAAGGAATTAATATTTTTTCAAAGTTTTGTTAATCGCTCACACAACCCTGCAATCAGATTCATTTTCAAACAATTTAGAAAACACATTTTTCATACGTTGCTTAAAAGAATGGATCTCAACACATCTATTATACTTATATACTAGAAAACTAAGAACAATAATATGTAAGAGAGATTAGATAATATATCAGTCAGGGTACTTAAGTATCAACCTTAATATCATTACCAATTTCCGGAATAATGGTAAAACTGCTTCTCCGTCTTCTCCTACGGCTTCCTGTAATGTGATGCCCTAGCAGACCTGGAGTTATTAATCAGAATCCATCAAATATTTGATATATGAATATTCACGGTTAGCATTAAAATTTTATATAATAGAAAAAAATAAGAATAAGTAATAGAACCTTGATACTGTCATTTCATTTCCAGACTCTCTGGGAGATTCTTTATGACCACTAAGAATTGATTTTCCGGGCCCTCAGAATAAATAGTGCTCTAGATTGTGAATGTCAGACATTAGGTTAACAAACACTAGAATATGATTAACAAAAACATAAACAAACTTTAGAAATCATATAGACAGGAAAAATAACCATGAGCTGGGAGTGCTTTGTTATGTTAGTGTACCCTTATTACGGCCCCAATTTGCATTTGCTATATTAGGTTAGCCATGTAATAAGCTGAAAAATAAAGTAAAGTAATTAGTGTTACAAAACTCGAATACTATAAATGATCTAAATAATTCTCTCTCAATATCAATTTATTTGAAGAGAAGTACAAAATTGGAGGTGTATCTACTTACCCTTCATCTTAATGTTCTGCAGCACCATGCACAAGACTATTTGGTTCGATAGGTGAATCACATGAACCATTTCCAAAATCACCTTGACCAATGACATACACATGGGACATGTATACTGCCTTTGATTAAAAATGGTTTTATCTTTGAAGGATTTGACAGTAAATGGGTGTTGGTATTTTGGTAGATTTGGATAATGAAGTATTATTTTTATAAAAATAAATGACTGTCTTATGTAGAAATGTATAATAGAACCAGTGGAGATGTTATGTTTAAGTTTAAAAAAACTATATATATTGTTAAGGCTTAAATTTGGATCTCGATTTTGATTATGGATTTTTGTTTGAATTATGGTTTTGAAGGTGATGGTGATGATGACGATGAAATGGAAGGAGGAGTGTGGTGGTGGTGGTGGTAGAGGGTGGTGTTGTTGGTTGTGTGGTGGTAGAGGGTTGTGTGGTGGTAGAGGGTGGTGGTGATGGTGGTTGTGTTTGTAATGCGGTGGCTTCCAATAAAAAAAAGAATATGGTAAATTGCAAATTATGTCTCTAAAAGTAAGGAAGAAGAAGAGGGTATATCAGTCATTTCACGTGTCACTTAACGAGAAAAATAACGAGAGTTAGTGAACAATGTCTTTCAGTGGCTGTTTTGCAAAAAATGTTAACATTAGTGTTTTTTGCAACAAATTTCGTCTCAGAGTAATCCTTGCGTTTTCATGAAACATTATGGACCAAATTTGCAATTTACCCTAAAAATAAAGCTTTAGTAAAAAAGAACATCTAAAATATTATAAGAAATATTTTATACTTTTTCTGTCATAAATTTGTTGTCCTTGTTTTATTTTTAAGTCATCCTAAATTAACTATCCAACAATAAAAGCAAAAACATAATTTTGTTTGAGTTACCATATTAACCTCATTTGAGATTATTATTACAAACTTTAAGGTAAAATTAGTTAATTGGTTAAGAATAAAATTGTCATTTCGGCAAAAAGTAAAAAAGAGAAAACTATAGTAATTACGTTTTTAAATTGTGTATTTTTTATCGGTTGATAATTATTTTGAGATGAAGAAAGTAATAAACATTTTATAAAAAGACAAAAAAGTTAAAACAAATAACCCACCCCGGCTACCTTCATTGCCTTTAATTTCCCCCATACAGAAAGAAAGGCCTTCCTATGCGAGTAGTGAACAACTAGCGAGAACTTTTGTTGGTTGTTGACCAACGGAAAGAAAGGAAAGAACACTAACTAAGATGATCTTCGATTGATCACCTGAAGAAAGTTGACATCGGCGACTTACTCTTTTGTTGAGCCAAAAGGAGAAAGAATGTCTATGAAGAGATACTCGGAGGAGCAAGCGGAGGCTTGAAACCTGGAGCGCGCTTTCCGTTTTCTCGATTGGCTCTTGGAAGATAGATTGACTTAGTATTGTACTTTTCTTATGCTTTTGCAGAAAATGCTTTCTTTTCTCTTACGAAAATACGTGTTGGATGAACAGATCGCTCCTAAAGGTTTCAAGACATTTTACCTCTGTTATTCCACACAAAATATCAAGTAGGGCATCATCATGTATCGAACTAAGGCATCTTCTCTTGGGCTTTGAATGGCTACCGCCTAATGTGTAACTTTACCTTAGTTATTCCATGTAAAAGGATTCATTCATGAACTTAGGTTAGGACAAGAAGGCTACGGTTAAAAACCATCGACATGTCAAGATTAAAATTCGAAATGTAGATCATTTCCATAACGCTTTCGCAGAAAGGTCCGGTCTTTAATCTATATCAATAGAAACCAACCGAATCGTTGCCTTTTAAGGAGGAGTACTGTTATGGCTTTGTACATGTAATGGAATTGGGTATTTAAGGGGATGGTGAGTCATTTAAGGGATTTGGCATTTGAATAAAAACATTTGAGTATTTCCCAATCAATAAGAGTCTGATTTATGAGTTCAAATAAGCTCGCGAAAAATAGTAACTCGTCTTTTCACTCTGGTCCTGCGAAATAAGGCATACTTCAAAAGTCCAATGGAAATAGGATATGTGCCAATATTCAATATTTCTTATAAAATCATACGTATATCAAAAGTATTGCAATATTTGGCTTATTTTGTTCGCAAGTTATAAACCTTTTCATCCCTATATTTTTTATATAGAAATAATTAGATATTTGATAAAGAAAGCTTGTTATATAACAAAACAGTAAATAGCTAAAAGCCTAAAAGTACAGGGTAGTATTCGTAACTCGTCACATAGTCCATGGGTCAAAATTATTGTAATACTCTGCTCATTTTGTTCGCAATTCAAAGGCCTTTTCATCGGTATATTTTTTTTATAAATAAATCGCTAGATATTTGTTAGATATTTGATAAATAAAGTTTGTTATATAAAAAAAATCTCAAATAGCTAAAAGTACAGGGTGATTTTCGTAACTCACTACATAGTCTAGGGTGCATTTTGAAATTATATTGTTTTTTATCAGTGTGGCGTCATTTTTTCGACAAATGTATATACATATAAGAGCCTCATACATATAATTCATTTACCTAGTAATCTCCGACCATGGTATGCAAATCATCATTTTCTCTGTATTTGAAAAATGAAACATCAAAACTCATCTTCAACTATGCTCTAAATTTAAAGAAAGTTTTGGATCATTTGCTCAAAATCTTTCATATTACGAGGATCACAATTCATCGTTCAAAATATTATTTTTTAATATCTTTTGATTTCTTACTAGACCTTCAGTAGATTTTTTAAAATTAATTCAATATAAATATGTTTGAAGTTGAAGTTTGAAAGACATGATGATTGAAGATGAATTATTTTTTAAAGATGGATGTAACTAAAATATGCTCTTTCAGTATTCAAATTTGATGATTTTTGTAGGACTTGGCTGAATATAACCTTATATACTTATAAATTTCTTTCATGCAAATGACCAATAGTTAAGATTTTGCATGTTGAACGTTTTTTGCTTGCACTTTGTCTGGTGATCACCGCTGCCAACCCAAGGCAAACATGGCACCATCGCACGAGATGGTGGTACGGCCGTGACGGCCAACCACGTGTTGAATTTTTTAAGATCAAATGTTTTCCTTATTTCATGTTTATATAATTAGACAATTATTTACTACTTAGCATATGTACTTTTTATTTAGAGCAGCCATGATCTTATACATGATCATGTAACTGCATATGTCTTAGAATGGGTAAATAGCCCAAACAACTTTAGATACATATCATAGTTGGTCGAATTATTAGACAATTATTATAGTTTGAAAAGCAATTGTGACAGTTATATTCTAAAGGGTATGTCTGTTGGTTCAAATGAGCCATCACATCCCTTATTTGTCACACCTTTTCACTTGCTATTTATAGGGCATGTATTTGACAGTTATCATACATCAAAATTACAGTTATTTCTTGTTATTCTTCCCTCCATATTTCTTATACACTGTACAGAAACATCCTGCACAATCCCTGCACTTATCTCATTCAAACTTACTACACTACATTGGTGAATACTAATTCACATATAGAAAACAAATGGGCTAACCACTATGGGAAATCTGTTGACACTTCTAAAATGTGGCATCAGAGCCAAAAGCCTGGGAGATTCATGAACAACATATTTCAAAGGGAATTCATACAGAGGCAAGTTAAGAGAGAAAATGATACAAGATTTGGAAGATGCATTAATCAAATTTCTAAGGATTGTAAAGAGATGTTGAAGAAGAGACTTTAGGATATTGAAAGGTTCAATCATGCACTTCCACAATCACAAAGCAATGTTGAAAGACACAAAAGATACATCTGCTATGGATGTGGGATCAGAGGACATATTGCTGCAAACTGTCCAAGCAAAGGGAAGAATAAAGCAATTGCAGATTTGGAGAAGGACACAGAAACACCACATACTCAAATCTCATATCTTGAATATATTCATCTGTCTACTGACTTTATGGTAGAGGGCACAGATGAGGAAGGATGGGACAAGATATGGTACATAAGCAACAAGATTGTTAAGCATGTCTGCACAAACATGAATATGTTTGCAAATATGAATGAGAAGTTCAATGTTGAAAAGATTAAAGACCAGCACAAACTGTTATTTATTCATGGAATTGGTGAAGTGCAAATAAGGATAGGATCTGAGATTTTTATCATTCCTGGTGTACTCTATACACCAGATGTGAGTCTAAATATTCTTTCTGCAACCCAATTGGGGTCTCAAGGTCTTGACTTGACATTTAAAGGAAATAAATGCATACATGTTCCCATGTTCAAAGACCCATCAGATTGCCAGTTTGATCAGAACAAGATGAGACAAATGCAAAACAGATACATGGAGGATTTATTCAGATTGCTTGATGAAAGTTCTCACCATAAGGAAGAAAGGAAACAGTTTGGTACCACACCACATGAGGAAGACTCCATCCATGTGAAAGGTGTACACTATCCAACCCAAATTACTTCCTTTAAAGATTATGTTTCATTTCTTGATTTATTACAAAATGACAATATCATAAGTCAAGAGTAGGACTGTTTTAGAGAGAAATTCAATAAAGTCTTCAAATGGTTTTATACTGTCTATCTCAAAAGAGACTTACCAAGACCCATACCACCCAAAATCCATGGGATATAGATCCATTTAATGGATCTTTATAAGCTTGTTGAAACACTAGGGGATAGGTGTAATTTTCTTAGATGAGTTTGGATACATTGCTGAAATTTTAGGCCTGTCAAAAGAACATGATATAGAGTTCAAAGACTGCTACAATCAATACTTGGATGTTTTCAAGTGTTATTACAACACTGGTAGGGTCTCACAGATTGAAACAAATGGGCTTGTTTCAAAAGGCAAAAGGAACTGCTATGTAGAGAATTCAGTGAAAGAACCCAAAGACACAAATAGACAAGGAGAAATGAAGATTGAGCATTTTGGAATCAAGCTAGAAGATCTCAATGGAAATTATCAATCAAACCAGATGAGCACTCAAAATGAAGAAGAGACATCAAGCACAAACAAGATTAGAAGGGAAGAAGGGGACACAGACAACAATGCAACTGATGATTTCACCATCATCAGTTGATTACACCAAGATAGAAGACAAAGACCAAGCTTGAATCAAGATCATTTGATCTTAGGGAGGAGTGTTGGATTTTATAAGATCAAATGCTTTCCTTATTTCATATTTCTATAATCAGACAATTATTTACTACGTAGCATATGTACTTTTTATTTAGAGCAGTCATGATCTTATACATGATCATGTGACTGCATATGTCTTAGAATGGGTAAATAGCCCAAACAACTTTAGATACATGATGCGCTATTTCATCCTGCTTTTAATATTTATAAAACTTGAATAACTTAGGATAGACACATACTAACGGGCAGAGTACCCGATCAGATGTAGTAAAGCCTTAGGTAAATCCGAGTATCGTTTCCAAGAGAGCTGTGACCTTGAAAGAACTAACATGATTAGATAAAACATATGTAATATATGGGTAGACAAAACTGATGTAATTCATAGGTGTGCAATTATTCTACTTACACAGACACCAGAAATTTAGGTAAAAGAGAAAGATAAACAAAGCTTAATAAACAAAACAAATATGAATTGAATCCTTATACTAAGATTCAATATAGTGGTTAATTATCACCAGAATCCTTTGGTCGATTCGTCATGGCCTATGGTTCTTAGGTTCCTCACCAAGATAAGCAGGTCACCCGGGATCATTCGGCAACCTAATAGCAGTCATTAAGCACCATATCTACTAGATCTAGACGGTGGGAACCCGACCGTTAGGAACTTAGATTCCCCCTAACCTCTTAAGTACCTCTACTTGATAAGTGATCCTTTGGTCAATTCGCACACGAAGAGTGGTCGTACTATGGCCAATTCCTCCTATACTTCACTATCTATCAGACTGGGGTCAGTTGGTCCTATCTCCCAGCCCTTTAGATACTGCCAAGCTTATAACACTACTAAGGCTAGCGTTCTATGAAAAGACTAGCAAATGTCTATAAAGAATTATAGAGAATAACAATAACATAAATGCAAACTTTAATTAATCACATGAATTCATAATATAAGATCTAGAAAAATATAAAAAGAATCCAAACTCGAATACAAAGGAAATCGTGGCGAGAACTTCGTTATTCATGCTCTAAACCATGCTTCTTCTTCTCGTGTTTGATCTCCCAAACCCTAGAAGGTTTGGGAAAGGAGAGATATCTATCTTGATGAAATCATCGATTATTTATAGGCTTCAAAATAGTTACTGGCGTAACCTAATTAGGTAGTTACGCGTAACTTTCTTCAATCTTCGATGCTTATCCATTTGCTACGGCGTAACTTAGTTCGGTGTTACGCCGTAGTCGCTATATTTCGATGTAAATCATAGTTCTGGCGTAGCTTATCCGAGAACTACGCGTAGTCTTAGTTATCGATTATTACGGTAACTTCGATCGGAGGATTACGCCGTAGTCCTCAAAATCTTTAGCTGCGTCGTAACTGCGTCACTTGGTTACGTTGTAATTAAGAGAATATGTCTTGAAAACGTCCAATTGCAGCTTCCTTGCTTCCAATGCGTCCTGAAATGAAATAACAAGGAATAAGGATGTTTTTACTAATAATATATTCAAAATGTGATGATAAAGGGGGAAATTAATGCTTAGAAACTCAGGACTATTTGATGTTATCAATACATATCATAGTTGGTCGAATTATTAGACAGTTATTATAGTTTGAAAAGCAGTTGTGACGGTTATATTCTAAAGGGTATGTCTGTTGGTTCAAATGAATCATCACATCCCTTATTTGTCACACCTTTTCACTTGCTATTTATAGGGCATGTATTTGACAGTTATCATACATCAAAATTACAGTTATTTTTTGTTATTCTTCCCTCCATATTTCTTATACACTGCACAGAAACATTCTGCACAATCCCTGCACTTATCTCATTCAAACTTACTGCACTACAATGGTGAATACTAATTCACATTTAGAAAACAAATGGGCTAACCACTATGAGAATTCTTTTGGCACTTCTAAAACCACGTGCGGTCAATGTTCATCACAGGTGGCGAAGGCCTCCATTTAGTCCAGCCTTACACATCTACCATTTGTTTAAGAAAGCATTTTATGGATATTGTTAAGCCATAGGTTCTCTAAGGCTGCCTCCAGTAAGGGGATTCAATCCCCTTACTTTTTACTGCCACGTCAGCTTTCTCTCTCCAGCGATTAGGTGCCCCAGTAAGGCGACCTACACTACAAAAAAACATACCCTAAAAATATACCTTTTATATTCATTAAATACACACATACAAACAAAAAGAAACCAACCTGAAGTCGATCTCTCATGCGATCACTTCCCTCCTGAAAGTAACATGATCGATTGGGTGATTGAATGCCCACAGTAACATGATCGATTAGGTGATCGATCGAACAAGTCGATCTCACCTCTCTATTGCAGGCAGCCTAAGTAACACTCTTCGTTTGATTCTTTAGAACAATTATTCACATTTCCTTTTCGAATTGTCTAATTATCAACTGCTAAGGATAAGTAGAATTATTTTATTGAGTTACTCATATTATTCTTACTTAATGTTATTAGTACAAATTTTAGTAATCTTATTAATTAGTTAATAAAGGTAAAATCAATCATACTTTTAGAAATGGTCGATGAATATCTAAAAAAACTCTAGTAATGTTTGCTTATGGAAAACGATTTACACGTCACGAAATTACTTTGCACATCACCCAGGGACGGAGACATGAACAAATATGATTGGGTGCACAAAGTTTTTTGAACCATAATATAATATAGTTAAAAAGTGGAATAAAACGAAGATTTCATAAAAACGATAAATAAATGAACATATTACCTTCTAATTAGTGATTCTACGATCTCCCATAACAAAAAACGCTTACGTACACCCTCATTTTTAACATTAATAAGTTCTTCTTTCTCTATGGCACAAGTTAAAGTGTTAAAATAATCATCACCCATCCGATTACGCAAATCAGTTTTAATGAGCTTCATTTTAGAAAAACATCTTTCAACCGTAGCAGTAGCAACAGGAAAGACTAAAGCCAACTTCAACAACCGATAAACCAAAGGATAAGATGTATGCTTTTTCTTATCCACCATCTTCTCAGCAAGTTTGGCAATACTATCCAAGTTAGCGAAATCTTTATCGTTACGCATGATCTGATAATAGACTCCAAGTTCTGTAGGAAGACTTAACCTTTCCATATAAGTAAAATCACGCGAATACATCTCACTAAGTTTCACTAACTTTGATATACTAAATTCTGAAAATGAATCATGCGGGCTCAACGCCGCCATATAATCAAGTAAATCGGTGCTTCCCTCACTAAAACGATCTCCAAACTCTTGAATTTGTTCACCTTTACACTATACTCCAACCAAGGAAATTCCTTGAACCATGCTACAACAAAACGTCTTGCCTTGCCTGCTATAATTTTAGTTGGAAATATATAAGCACTTGGTTGACAAGCTTTTCTATCCCAATATAATCGCCTTATTTCTTCTCTTTGGTTTGGATCATAATAAAAAATTCGAGGTCTATCGGCGGGATCCGAGGGAAGAGTTTCTAAAGCAATTGTAATCGGTACCGAAGCCGAAGGAATATCAGTTGTGGATGCATTTTGAGGTCCTTGTGAAGAATCAGTCGTGTCATTTTCTCTTGTAGATTCTTCACCAAGAGTATCATTATCGTTATCAGACGGAAGCTTTCTTTTTAAATAACTCCCAATTTTAGCCTACAATAAACAGACTACAAATTAGAGCCATTACACGAAATCTTTTAAATACAAATCACACAATTTCATATCACTATTACATAATTATTAATCCTAACAATTGGTGAACAATATAAATAATATACGCAGCAAAAAAAAGACTATTACATGATTAATCCTAACAATTGGTGAACAATATAAATAATATACACAACAAAAAAGAACACTTCAAGTCTTCAATTCCATTAAACGCTTTTAACAAGGAAAAAAAGATTGAATACTACTTCTAATATCCAAAATCAATGAATCATCATACTATCAATTGTAAACAACCAATCAAAAATAAAACTTTAAAAGATATAATAAACAATTGAATGATATATGTCGAACCTGTTTCATACTCTCCAATTTTGGATTTTATAAAATTGTTAGGATAATGAATAAACTTGTTTCAGTGATAAACATATTTCATCTTTGGGCTTTTGTGCTTTAATTTATTAAATTTGTTTATCTTTGGGCTTTTGTCATATTGGGGCTTTTACAAAATTCTATATTTATTTTTTTATTTGTAATTAAACCAACTAAATAATAATAGAAACGCATTTTGATGCACCGGGTGCATTTAAGATACATTTTTAAAAAATCCATAATTTTTCAAAGATTAACACTATATCGAAAAATTTTATGGGATGCACGTGCACCCGCGGGCACCCCTAGCTCCGTCCTTGACATCACCCATCTTAATATATTGCAACATCCATTGGTTTATGAAAGTATGTGTGCTGTGGACGTATGGTCCGGATTGGGCCAGGAATGGGTCAGGCCCGGCAGATGCGGCCCACTCTACGCCTAAACCCTAATCCATCCCCTATAAATACATGACAGGTTATCTCTAACCCTAACAACTTTTGATATGCTACATCGCATACTAACTTGACCGTCGGAGGTGGACCCCAGGGCTACGGCCTCGGGTCCACTTCTAACGGGTTCTCTTTGTTGACAGGTCTACTTAGGGCTCGAGAAAACGACGAACGGCCCGAGAGAGTCGTCGAATCCAAATTTCAGGCCAGATTATGCATCAACAAGTTGGCGCCATCCGTGGGACCACGAATAAACTATGTTTCGTGTTCTCATATTACCGAAAAGCAGAAATCAATTTCTAAAGTCGGTAACTCTAAAACCTTTCACTTTATTAAATTGGACGATGCGTACAACTTTATCCACAAGGATTAGCGCCTCTACGCGTCGATCGCTGAATTTAATATCACTTTATTAAAACTTTATTAAATTGTACGATGCAATACAGCTTTGGTAGAAAATATTCTGATGCTGCAACATGATAAGTGTTGAAATTTAAAATATGATTTGCTACAGCGTATATTTTAAAATTTAAGATAATTAACCATATCTTCACTTAAAATATTATTCTTTGATTAAGTGTTGAAATTTAATATATTCTTTGATTTGGCTAAATGCTAAAACATGATAAAAGAAAAAGTCCGCACGATTGGACCTAAGAAAATATCCGCACGATCGGAGCTATTTTATCTTTTAGCCGCGAATTAATTCGCGCAAATACTGTTTTTACGGTTGGTACGCTCGAACAACGCAGTCACGATAAATCTACCCGCGTAAGACCGTGCGTTCAGACATCTTCGCAGAGAACGCGTACGCGCGAACACCACGATGCTAGTCAATCGCGATGATGCGCACTGGACAAAGGCCGTGGTATATACATCTGCGATCATCCACAAACGTTTGAGTCTATGCGATTACGATAAATCCATCTGCGTCTATTAGTCGCGGTCACGGTACATCCATCCGAGTTTTTATTTTATACATTAAAAAAAAAACAATTAATTATTTCGTCGGTACGCATCTCACGACGGGTGCGCACTACCACTTCTCTTATATATTATTCATGCTATGTGCTGTGTATTGTTTCAATTCATTAGGTTTTATATGTTGCGATTCGCGGCATATACTTTTAATCTTTGCATTCAGTGTTTTTCGCAGTAAATAAGTTTAATGCTCCTACACGAGTAGCACCATCAAACTTGGGGGCTACCGGGTATATACTACCATTGCTTCCGCACGCATCGCGCGGTATATTTGGGCGAGCATAGCTCGGTACAAAGACGGATTTAAATATTCGCACGCATCTTTGCCGCAGGGAGACGTCCTCCGCCGGTTGTAAAGACGGTAATGCGCAGGCTAACGCCTCGTCGCATCGCACTCTTTGTCGCGCGCAAGTAGCAAGACTTATCGAAGAAGCACGTCTTCGTCGCACCTCTTTGTCGCGCAGAAGCACGTCTTCGTCGCACCTCTTTGTCGCGCCAACGCACACTTCATTCGAAGCACGTCTTCGTCGCACCATGATGCGTCGCTCTTGGTACAAAAGGCACGCCTACCCGGGATCAAGATACGGGTTCCACTTTCACCCACGCTACCATCGAACTTAAGTCTAGCATAACATAGCCATGCGCTATCTCATACTAGACTTGGGGGCTTGTGGACGTATGGTCCGGACCGGGCGAGAATGGGTCGGCCGGCAGATCTGCGCCCACTCTACGCCTAAACCCTAATCCATCCCCTATAAATACATGCGGGTTATCTCTAACCCTAACAACTTTTGATATCTACATCGTAGCATACTAACTTGACCGTCGGAGGTGGACCCGGCTACGGCCCCGGGTCCACTTCTAACGAGTTCTATGTTGACAGGCCTACTTGGGGCAAACGATTTAACGCTGACGAGCAGAGAGTCACAAATCCAAATCAGCTAAATTACGATCAACATGTGCAAAATGATGTTGGTAATTTAAGAATCATGGCCTTTTTTTCTTCTTTTTTTCACTTTGGTTAAGTAGTTCATTAGGACATCAATAATCTGTGTAAAAAGAAATAATTACTACTATTTCTATTTGGTGACATATTTCATGATTGTGGATGGACCTGGATATAGTGACAATAGATTCAACCCGTTTATTTTTTTTATACTACTATAGAAGATTCGAATTAAGTCAAATTGTTGGGGCAAACAAAAAGAAAATGTGAGTTTTGTATTATTGGCATATACAGTAAGATATAAGAAACATATAACTAACCATATTTTGACGCAATTGAGACAATAAATATTGAACATATGTAGCTACCACGTGGTCAATAAGTTGCATACTTGCACTCGAAGCAATTATGTTTAAAAAGAGCTAACCAGTAATGCACTTTACGACTCTCAAAGTCTCAAAGTAATGCACTTAACGAATATACTATTGGCTTTTAATTATAACCATCTTTAAATATTGTGTAATGATATGGACCACACTATAAAAGGTTAAAATAATATTCAGTAATTACCTATAAATATACAAGTGTGCTACACCAATACAGCGATCACCACTTTATTAAACATGACACTTTAGTTGTAATAATATAATACTAAATTTCACCATTTTCCTTTTTCATGAATAGCAACCTTTACTATAACAAACAAAATAAATATCACATTTAATTATTTTGAACCTAATTCAAAAAATTTGATATATAAAGATGTATGTAACAATTTAACTTTATTTAAAAGCTAGTAATTTGTTGACTACTAATTTACACTTCAATACTCCTCGTGAGCAATGTTTTCAAACTCGGGTTGACCGTAGGTTCAACCGGCCGGACCGAAGACTGCCACTAAACGGTCAAAAACCTGGTTTCTAAAACCGGTCAACCGATTAGACCATGGGTTTTGAGTGACCGGTCAACCCGGTCGTGAAACCCGGCCGGGTTTAGTTTTTTCAAAATTTTTATGAAAACCGGGTTGATCCGGTTAGACCCGGCGGTCGAACCGGTTGACCCGGTGATCAAACCGGTTGACCCGGTCGAAAAAAATAAAATAATAAAAAATGAAAAAACCCGGCGGTTTAACCGGTCGAACCGGTGCCCGGTGACTCGACCGGGTCGATTAAAAAACCGGTTTTTAAAACATTGCTCGTGAGTCGTGACAAACAATATGAAAGTGGTATATTCACGGCAGTCCCTGAGATTTTTTACGCCCTAAACGAGATTATCGAAAAATGACCCTTACAAATGCTGTAATAAAAACATATTTCTTTTTGAGGGTTTAATGTTCAAACGAAAACCACATATCTTAACTATAAAGTATGGATAACTATTTATTTGATTTTACTTTATGAATCATCACAAACACTTTATTAGTCATTTACACGTTCGTCTGATTACAAAACTCATTGTCATCATAATTTGAAGGTGAAAAGAAACATACACACATTAATATTTAGTAATTTTACTACAAATGGAACATATGCATTCACATATATATAAAAAAAAATATACTAATTTCTAATGATAGAGATGATGCAACTTAGAAGAGATAAAAAAAAATGAGCAAATGGAAGAATGATAACTATATTTGTAAAGATTTAATTCTTCAATGGTATGTCTGACATTCTTTTTTATATTTACTAAAATGTTGAATTTGCTAAAGAACTATGAGATTCTTTGGAAGCTAAGTATATGATTGAGGATGCCTCTAGTAAAAACTGAAAGGTTTATGGATATATTTTAATATGCGTATGACCGGATTCGAACTCGAGACTTCGGGATTACACACATTACGTATGAGAGTTGATGTTAAAATAATTAATATATATAAACGTTATTATTATTAATTATTTTTCACGAAATAAAACTTAACGATAGTTAATATTTAACGAGTTTAGACTAACGGTCGTTAAATGTAAACTACGAGGACTAGAGATGAAATTAGTGGACAAGAAAGATCTAGAACCCCTCCTTTGGGTCCTTGGACGGTCGTGGAACACAAAAGCCCAAGGGGGGGATCCTTTTCTTGGTCACCAAGTTAAGTTATCTATAAATACAATCCCTTGTATTCATTCATAACTTAACCTTGGATCACTTAGAAACCTAATTTCTTTCTCCTCTTCTCTCCTCTTGGTTTGGCCGATCGTACACCACCCTTCCCCAAGGGATTCGATTTTTCCAACTCCAAGAAACAAGTGTTTGGTTTTATTTGTGATTCAAGAACCTAGCTTTTCACATCAAATCGATATTAGTACGTGTGTACAAGAGCGAAGGACAAATACAATTGTGTTTGTGGTAAATTTTGGGTGTTGACTTCTTTGGGTCGATTGTTATCACCCATTATAACAAACTGTGTGGGTGGTTTAAGGAGGGTTCGACGTTAAATTGTGACTCCAAAGAAGAAGGGTTATTCATAATATGCTTCGCGCTGACGAGCTTCTCTGCCACCTTGTGAGTTGTATTTGGAGCTACCTAGTATAACTATTCTATGTACGAAGCATCTTAGTGCAAAGTTGTAAGTTTCTCAACGCATCGATTAAAACTTTGTAGAATTTAATCTTAGCAATTAAAATTATAAGTAAGTTTTTGTAAAATTTTATGATATAGAGATGTATGCATGCTTCTTTATACATAAGTTTTGATTACACGTCAAAAATTGTACCCTTTAAATTTAAGTTTATGCCATCTAATGATATGAAACACTTGAAATTGTAATTTAGTTATGTCGGACCTAGAGCTAGATTACGATAACAAGGTAAATCTTTATGTTGTGTGAGACCTCAGCTTAAATAATTTGCAATTTCTAAATTAGACAACTTAATTAAGTTAGTTAGTGAGACATATAACTTAAGGCATAAGATGGGATAAAACATGCTTACGTTTTGCATAATTGTTTGGCGAAATTGTAAATCTCATATTTTCTAGGAATTGAAAACTTGTTTGTCAATTATTGTTTTTCAACAATTACCTATTCTATACTTTCATCACTAGCAGATCAACTGATGTGGTGAAACTATGTTAATGAGGGTCCTAGATTCAAGGAAAATTCTATGGTTAATATGAATATTGACCAAAGGGTATTTTATTTTCTTGAATGGTTGAATTATCGAAAGTACTAACTTTTGAACTTTTATTTTCTGTAGAAATGGCTCAGCCTGAATCTGCTGCACTAGCCTCGTCGTTCAAATCAATGTTTGATCGCGAGAAATTATTGCAAATAAATTTCAATGATTGGTATCGTGAACTCGTAATTGTCTTGAGGTTGCCAAAAGACTAGATTATTGACTACGCCTTGTCCTCCACGAACTGCAATGGTGCTCTTCTTTGAAGCACGAGTGCATGGCAAACCGAGTATGATAAACATAATGAGGTCGTCTGCATTATGCTTGGGAGTATGACTTCAAACTTGCAAAAACAGTTTGAAAATTACTTCCCACAAGACATGCTCACCGAACTTATTCGGTTGTTAAGTTAACTGGGATAAGTAATACTTAACCAAATGTTCAGGAACCTGTGAATCAAGAACCCCAACCTGAACAAGACATCTCAACAGATGTTCTTAATGATTCTGTGGCTCAAGCACCAGAACTCACTCCTGAGTCTCCAGTGACCTCTTCAAGCTCAGATCCTAGACCACAAAGTAAGTGGACAAAATCTTAGGACATTGAGCTTGTAAACATTATTGGTGAACCCACTGAGGGCATGCTCACTAGAAGCATGGCTACTAAGTTAATTGCGCTTGACCAATGAATGTCTATATCTTGATTACCTATCGAAATAGAACCCAAAAGTGTCACCGAGGCTCTAAAGCACCCAAGTTGGGTTCGGGCTATGCAAGAAGAAGCAATGCAGTTTGATAAAAACAAGGTCATGACCTTGATCAAATGTATTAAGGATGTCGTTGTCACAGAATGAAGTGGGTTTTCGAAACAAAACCGATGAAAACAGCACTTGTCATTAAAAACAAAGCGGACTTGTAGCCAAAGGTTACAATCAACAAGAAGGCATTGACTATGATGAGACATTTGCTCTGTTGCAAGAATGGAAGCAATCGGATCTTCCTTGCATATGCAACATACATGAACTTGAGGTCTACCAAATGGATGTTAAAAGTGCATTCTTAAATGGTGATCTCAAGGAAGATGTATATGTTCAAGACCTCACGGCTTTGAGAGTAGTGAATTCCACGACTATGTCGCAAGCTTGACACGCCCCTTTATGGACTTAAACAAGCTCCTGGGGCATGGTATGAAACTCTCTCACCTTCCTAATACAAAACAAGCTTGTCAGAGGAAAGATAGACAACACACTGTTTGTCTATAGAACACAACAGGACTGGTCCAAGTGTATGTTGATGACATCATCATTGGCTCAACAAACTACAAACTTTGCAAACAGTTTGAAAAACTGATGACAAAAAAGTTTGAAATGAGCATGATGGGTGAACTCACATACTTCCTTGGACTACAAATCAGACAAACTGACAAGGTGTTGGGTTCAGTAAATACCCAAACCCCTTAATCTAGGATTTGAATAGAAAATAGCCCAAGTATTTATTCCGTTAACACAAACAGGTCACTGAGTGCATAGTCTCTCGGTGAGTCGTCTTCGAGATACTCGATGAGGCAATGAAGAAGTCTCTCCACTCGATGAGGCGGAACTTAAAGGGTGAAGATCGAGTCAAGAAGAAGATGATGGATTCGGTGGTGATGACAATAACTCACCGAATCCCTAAGATTCCTATCCAACTTCTTACATCAAGACAAACCAAGTAGAAGATCAAGAATGTAAAGATCAAGAAAGAGCGGGACAAGGCGGAAAGGTTGAATCGAGATAAGGCGAAGTCCTTATCAACCAAAGTCAACTTTCCCTGAATGGCAAAGATCGTGCTCGGTCATCACCGAACTTAGGAAAGTAGTCTTGTCTCTTACCTAGAATAGTCTTTAGAATGAGACAAAATACATCGATATTTTGTCTTCCGTATGATGTCGATTGTCACTTAGGAAAGAGTCAAATATCATACATGTATAAATAGCATAAGGGATGGAGTGAAAAGGTTAAGCTTGTGAATTGTAAAAACACATACACGCAGTTCATCTTTTCACTCCTCCAAATACAACTTAGTTCCCGAGATAGCTCGGTGAGCTCTAAGAGTTGTGCTCGGACATAGCCCCGAGCTTAGAGAGAATCACCCAACTTTGTCATTTCAATCCCAAGTACTATTCCGCAAGTACTTGGGTAACGATTCTTTGTTGATTTATTTCTAATAAGAATATGATGTTGAAAATTACTTAGTGTGTTTTCTTTATGTTAATTTCGGTCATAGTTCACTTTTAACTTGTTTTATAAACTTGAACTGCTTTTAAACGATAGTGAACGGGAACAACAAGTGGTATCGAGCAAGGCTAATTATAAAACTCGTTTTAGGCCGCTCTAAAAGTTTTAAATTAGGATCCTAAATGGTCGAAATTGATGTACCCCAACTAGTCGATAAAAGGGTGGAGCTTATTCACCATTTGTTGCCCTAGACTTGAAGTTGGCAAATTCAACAAATGGAAAAAGCGAATGCTTTGCTATTTGATTGATGGAACCTTATTATGTCAAGTGCATAAATGAAGGTCCATTTGTCCCAAAGATCGCGAAGGTTGCCCAAACACAAGCTCGGTGGACCAGGATGAAAGGAGAGTGGTCAACCAGACCAAAGACTCAAAAGTATCATAATATCTTGTCTTCCCGACGATATTATAGAGTCTCATTATAAGTCAGTAGCTGCGCTAAGCAAACACAGGATGACCTAGTTCATAGTCATGAAGGACCATCCGATACCAAGGAAAACAGGATAATGGACACGAAACTTGAGTATAACACCTTGAGGCTAAGGACTCGAAACTCTCTCTCAAACTTACACCGATACAAAACTCTTTTAAATGAACTTTCAAATGATGGTGTTAATTTGTCTAAGCATGAAATCAATGTTGGTTTTGTAAATGTCTCCACGAGAAGTGGTTGAATTTCTCTCGGGGACTCGGGAATGCTAATCATATCCAAAATCTTGAGCTTCACGAAATTTATGGGAAATTTGTCTATGAGGAAAATCTCATCAACAGACGTTACCACGACTTAAAGAAGTCTCGTGAAGTCAAGAAGTCCCGACCACTACCTCATCACCAATATCAACTGCTTTCTTTTCTAACAATGTAGTTCAAGATTTCCAAGAAAACTCGGATGATGAGCCCGATGAGAGATCAAGTGAGGAGTACCTAAGTGACCGAATCTTTGAATTTCGGAAAGGGCACTCTCGCTAACTCTCGAAGGTTTATAAAAGAAACAAAGGTTTTCAACTGCTAAAGCAATCAAGACACCGAATGCTACAAGTTTCATAAAAGAGGCCATTTTGCAAAAGACTGCTTTTCAAAACAATTTACGAACCCTCTTACAAACCATCGTGATCTAATCGGTCTTGAGGCTTTAGCAAATTTCAACCTAAAATCTATCGGTCTCATCAAAATGTTCAAAACAAATCGATCTTAACAAAACCATTGATTATGAAGCTAAGTATAAGAAAGCAAAATCTAAGCTTGCATTGCTTGAGGCCACCCTCGAAACAACAAAAATGTTCAATGCATGCGGGTAAGAACAAAGGCCTTGTTCTTTGAAACCTTTGATCGATGAAGAGCCAATCTCATCGGATGATGAAATGGTACATGTCGATGCTCTAATGGCTCTCTCGTAAGAAGACAAGCTAGGCATTGGGAAGAATCATGCTAGGAACAGGGAATGGGTCAACATCACAATGAAGAAGGTAAACACTTTACTTTCTATGGATGATGACTCGATTGGCGATCTTATATGAATTATCTAAATGTTGACCTTAAGTTTGTAGAAGAGCAAAGACCGAATCTTTTTCTAAGTACAACAAGTTAAGTTTTGAATTGAATAAGTGTAGGGATGAATTGCTTATTTTAAAACAAGCTAAGCTTGAGGTCACACTTTGCAAATTCAAAACATCGAACTAGTTAAAAGAAATCGTAATCTTCAAGATGAACTTAAAATGGAAAATGATATTCTTAAGAGTTGGATCGCTAAGAATCCTGTGGTCTTTGATCTTGTGGGAGCCCCAGAGCGACAAGAAGAGAGTCATAGGTGAAGATCATCTCCCGACTCTCTCAACAAAGACCGATCTCTAAGCCATTTGTGTGCGGTGGCATGATTACAAGTATGTTGGTGATTCAAATTCCGGTGAATGGATTGAGCGAGTTAATCCCGAGAGTAAGCTTCAAACTCGATTACGGAAGGATTCTAGAGCACGAAAGTCAAGCTCTAAAGAGCATGCTTGACTCCCGATGTGCCCGATGGTACCGAACACATCTCGAGTCTCAAGCGAGAATCTCAAGCACCGCCCACCACCGAAACCTCTTCGTGTGCCGCCCAAGCTCGAGCCACTCCACTACAATTCAATCCTCATTCACCAAAAGAAAGGTCCGGGCGTGGTAGAACCATCCTTCAAAGACAAGCAAAACTAATCCAACAAGAGTCTACTCCTGCTGAGACTTCATCATCCTCTGTCCCCAATCGGTCGACCAAATCCGAAGAATCGATCGAACTTGTGAGGAAGCTTCTCAAAAATGGAATCCATTGAAAAGGTCCACAGAACCAATCAAGGAGACAAAGTCGACTTCCTCCGCCCTCTAAGTCTAAGTCAACCTCCAAAACAAACAAAAGTGTGGTGTGTCATTACACCACCCATACCATCGACAATCGCTATAGAATCCTTTTTGCATGATCGCAAAAGGATGATCACAGGATCGCAGATCATATACAATATGTCACCAAGCAAACTATACCAAGTTGGTCATCAAGATGCTTCATCCTCCAAAATCGCTCCAAAGAATAGAGCAAAACCTTTTCCTCTCTCGCCTCATTGTGGGTTCAATGATCATCATTAGGATGATTGTCTCATGAATACATCTTTGTGATATATGCGGTAATCCACCATGAGACATCCCAACATGACAAGATCATTCATGCAAGGAGAAATTCCAAACAACCCGAGTCACCGAGTCATCCTCGACCTCTAAATGCAAAACTGTGGTAGCACCTGCACACAACCACCCACCATGAGTCGATTGCAAATTTCAAAGAGACCTTGAGATCCAAGCCCACTAGTAAGTGGGTCACGAAGAAACTAATTCGGTTTACTACTTGTGCGAGACATGCCGGGGAGCCTATTCGCATCTAGGCAAGGATGCTCAAGAAGCATGACCGTGTGAAGGAATATCTGCACAAGTATGTAAAGGAACCAGGCCCAAGGTAGTATTTGGTGATAACTCATCATGTCCCAATCAAGGTTATGGTTCAAGAACCGCAATGGAATAGTTTTCTCTAGAATAGCCTATGTCAACGGTCTCAAATACAATCTCATCGTTACCAACTATGTGATGCAAAATTCATTGTACAATTCAATGATAAACAAGGTACCATTTTAATGCCAACAAGGAAGTTGTGTTGATAGCTCTAGAGAGATGATGTTTATGTGCTTGACATGTCAACTCTCTCCCAAGATGGAACGTGTCTCTTTGCTAAAGCCACCGAAACTATCAATTGGGCGTGGCATAAGAGACTCTCACACTGAACTTCAAAACCTCAACAACTTGGCAAAACAAAACAAGGTCCTTGGCTTACCATCACCGGTCTTTGCAAAAGACAAACCATGCTCGCTCTGTGAAAGGGTAAACACCACGAGCATCATTCAAAACCAAACAAAATTTCTCCATCAAAGTCGCCTTCACCTCCTGCGCATGGATCTCTTTGGACCGTCGGTCCCGATCAATCCAAAGATGAGAAGTATACATTTGTCATTGTTGATGAATTCTCAAGATACACTTGGGTATATTTTCTTTCCAAAAGAGTCAGTACCGATACAATAATGTCATTCATCGTGAAGATTGAAAACGTAATGACATTCTTGTCAAACAAATCCGAATCGACAATGGCACCGAGTTCGAAATCAAGAACTTGAGAGTTTTGTGATGAAAAGGAATTTCTCAAAATTTCTCATCTCCTTATACCCACGAACAAAATGGGGTTCTTTGAAAGGAAAACAGAACTCTCATTGAGGTCGCTAGAACTATGTTAAATGGCTCACCCTCTCAAAACATTTACGGATCAAGCGGTCAAACCGCTGTTACACTCAAAACAGGTCAATCATTGTAAAAGACATAATAAAACCCCATATGAGATCTTCAAAGGTAGACTTCGGACATCGACTATTTTCATGTGTTTGGATGTCCTGCGCTCATTCACAACCACAAGGATCATCTAGGCAAGTTTGATGCAAAAGTCGATGATGGATACTTTTAGGCTACTCACCGATCTCCAAAGCCTTGTGGTTTTTAACACAAGGAGACAACAAGTTGAGGAAACCTTTCATGTCACCTTTGATGAAAGTACCGAAAGCATCAGTTCACCAACACCTCGGTGGAGGAAATAGGAATTGATAACTCATCAAGATATCCTCCTCGATGAGTACAACATCGAACTCAATTCCTCATATCAAGTCGATGTCGACATCTCATATTATGTCTTACCCCACAACCTACCCCAACCAACCATCAATGAATTCATTGATAATCGATTCATCCCTACCGGGATAAGTAACAATGATCCAAATGATCGTGAACACAGAACTCATGATCCTCAACTCGATCATGACATCTCAACAGATGTTCTAAATGATCCCGTGGCTCTTGCACCGAACTCACATCCGAACTCCCAAGTGACATCTTCAAGCTCGGATCCTGACCACAAAGTAAGTGGACTAGATCTCGGGACATTGAGCTTGTAAACATCATTGGTGAACCCACGAGGCATGCTCACTAGAAGCATGGTCGCTAGTCTAACTGCAGCTTGACCAATGAATGTCTATATGTCGATTACCTATCGGACATTGAACCCAAAAGTGTCATTTGAAGCTCTAAAACACCCAAGTGGGTTCAAAGCTATGCAAGATGAATTGCAACAGCTTGATAAAAACAAGGTCATGACCTTGATCAAATGTCCTCGGGATGTAGTAGTCATAGGAATGAAGTGGGTTTTCGTAACAAAGCGGTGAAAACGACATCGCTCATTAAAAACAAAGCGGACTTGTAGCCAAAGGATACAACAACAAGAAGGCATTGACTATGATGAGACATTTGCTCTGTTGCAAGAATGGAAGCCATCAGATCTTCCTTGCATATGCAACATACATGAACTTGAGGGTCTACCAAATGGATGTTAAAAGTGCATTCTTAAATGGTGATCTCAAGAAAGATGTGTATGTTCAAGAACCTCCGGGCTTTGAAAGTAGTGAATTCACGACTATGTCTCGAAGCTTGACAAAGCCCTTTATGGACTTAAACAAGCTCCTGTGGCATGGTATGAAACTCTCTCACCTTCCCGATACAAAACAAGTTTGTCGAGGAAAGATAGACAACACAATCGCTTGTCTATAGAACCCAACAGATGTGATACTAGTCCAAGTGTATGTTGATGATATCATCTTTGGCTCAACAAACTACAAACTTTGCAAGCAGTTTGAAAACTAATGACAAAGAAGTTTGAAATGAGCATGATGGGAGAACTAACTTACTTTCTTGGACTTCAAATCGTGCAAACCGATAAAGGTATATCCATCACCAAGAGAAATACACCGTAAATCTCTTGAAGAAATATGAGATATTTGACTATGCCTCGGTGAAGACACCAATGGTTCCACCTAACAACCTTGGACCCGATCTCACCGCAAATCACCAATCAAACTCATTTCGAGAGGATTGTTGGCTCAGCGATGTATCTAACCGCTACTAGACCGGACATACAATTCTCGATCTGCCTAATAGCAAGATATCACCAATCCCAAAGAATCCCACCTCACTGCAGCCAAAAGAATACTCGGTACACGAAAGGAACCCCAAACCTTGGACTATATTATCCAATATGCTCGGGGTTTGATCTCGAGGTTACTCGATTACGATTATGCTAGGCGCAACATGGATGTAAAAAAGTACCTCGTGGTCCTGTCAATTTCTTGGAGGAAAACTGTGTGTTGGGTGCAAAGAAGCAACAATCGGTGGCTATGTCCTCACCGTCGCGAAGGCGAATATGTAGTGCAGCAGATGTCAGTGCCAATGTATTATGGATGAAAAGTCAACTCGGTGACTATGACATCCATTACAAAATGGTGCCCATCTTCCGTGATAACACTAGTGCAATTGCAATCTCCAACAACCCTGTCCTCCACCAAAGAACCAAACACATAGATATCGATATCACTTCATCGGGGATCACATAATGAAAGGAGACATAGAACTTCATTTCATCCCTCTTGAATATCAATGGCCGATATCTTCACCAAACCCTCGATGAACCTACCTTGTGAGACCGAAAGTCGAATTGGGAATGCTTGACATTGAAAGTCAAGTATCGGAAAACCAATCTCGATAAGTTCTACGAAATGGTTCATCCTCCCCGAAAATCCAAAATAAACCTCTCACCGAATGAGTAAGACTCATTCGGGGTCCCCGACACTTGACAAAGAGCATTGAATGAGTAACTAAATGGTCCAAGTATCGCTTACTTTAATGTCCTAGGTTGGTAACTATGCCAATTTAATAAAGGAATATATGTCTCTTTGTCTTCTCGTCATCCCACTTGGCATTTAATGCCTCTCACAAAAATATCAAATTGATATTTTCTCTGCAAAAGTGCACTTTTACCGCATCGCAATCTATTCCCTTGAAAACGGATTTTTATCAAGGGTAATGGAGTGGTAGCATTAAATGGGAAATTCAAAAGTCTTTCAAAACCTACTCTTAACTTTTCCATTTGTGCAAAAACACCCTCTTATCACTCTATAAATACCCTATTCTCCAACACAATCAACACACACAAATCTTTTCTCGCAACTAAACTCACAAAATCATTTCAAAAATTCAAAACATTTGTGTGTGCTCAAAATCTCTTTTGAAAACCTTCCTTGTAAACATTTACAAAGATTTTTCATCACAAACTAGAGAGATCTAAACATTTTGATTGTTCTTGCGGACGCTTTTTTAAACCCTAAAAACTTCTTTAGACATGGCTAGAACACAATCTCTCAGTTGCTTCTCGATGGTGGGGATCTCACAAACGTTGAATTCAAAACAAACAATGTCATAGGTAATTTTGAATACCCTAAAATGTCCCAACCTATAAAGACATTGTAAAATTTTTATTCAACTCGCCCACTCAAACGGCCTTTGTAAATGTCCTCGGTGGTGTACCCAAACTACCTCGTGGAGTTTTGGGCAACCGCTAAAGCCTTTGACCCGACACCTTCAAATGATGAGAATAACCTTAGACCACTCTGGGAGTATCTCATCGAGTTCGATCTTAATGGGGCAACAATATACCCGGATTACAAAACTTTTGCACTTCAACGTGTTAGATTACAACAAAGGTGTTTATGTCGCCCATCCCGAACCTTCCACAGTGAAGGATGGGTTAAAACAAATCGTTTGATCCCACATTTTGGACAAGACCCGATCCACTAAAAGTTCATTCCCGTGGCTTGGAGGATCCTTTTCACTTTTGTGATTCAGTCCTCTATGGAACCACTCATCCACCGAACAAGTTAACTCTATTCATTGATGATGGCATACCGCTCGATGAATGGGGTCACTTTGTCGACATAGGGAGATCATTTACGGTGATCTTGTAACGAAGCTACAAAGCAAAACTAGGACGAAGTATATTTCGTATCCTAGGTTTGTCTCTTGTGCTTTACAATCGTTCTCGGGTGCCAATTATACTCGTGATGAAAAATTTGAAATTTACTCGGCATCCCGAGTCCTTCAAATTTTCAAAAGGACCCATCCCTTGTCACACCTATTGAATTGACGCCCATATGGTTGTAGAACAACTGTGAGGATCGATGTCCAAACCCCGCTCTTAAAAGAAAAAGGGAAGTCTCGATCGGGACTAAGACTAAACCAAAGTCTCGTGGCCCCGAGGCTTGAGAGCACCGCCAAGAGGCACAAAAGGCCCGAGACCAAAAGACACCCACCGACTGTGCAACAACCACCCCGTGACAACGAAGGACACCGATACATCACGGTCGGTGCCGCTTGGTCACACCTACTACTCCCAAGATCCATAGGGAAACAAACAACCCACGGTAGGGGAGCGCCCACATCGCCCGGTGATGACATTAGCAAATCCAAGCCTTTGTCCGAGGGCACACCGACGATCCCAAAGACTCGGGGGAAACAAACAACCCACCGATAGGGATACAACATTCACCGACTCGCTAAAGGCACTGGAAATACCCACCAAGGTCTCGGGGGTCACTGGGGACAAAGACTCGGAGGAAAGAAACAACCCACCGATACGGAACCCAAAACCAATCCCGACTCCCGAGAAGACACTGAAACTTCCACCGGTGTCCGAGGGGTCCACGGGACAAAGACTCGTAGGATCAATACCACCACCGATATGGAACCCATTCCCACTCCTTGTTAACTGCTGTCGAGGTTACCGAATTGCTACAATCTGATGATGACCTTGCCGAAAGTGATGAAGAAATCTTATCGGCAGGAGAAGAAGTGGACGCCGAGGTTCAAATCGAACAAGAGCCTCACTGATCCACGAGCGCATCGAGTCACCTTTTCAACTCGAAGACAATGACTCACCTCATCCTCCACTCGACGAATTCAAAAGTTTGACAATGTTCTTCCGCTCACCGAAGACAAGCGGTTAAATGGATCGGTGGGGCTTCAAGGAGGTCATTTTCGGGTTACCGAGCAGCTTGGGATCAACACATCAAGTCGCCGCCGCTTATGCCGACCTTAGATCCGATGTGCTCACTTTCAACGAAAATGTTCATGAGCACGGAGATCTTATGTACCACCATCTTGTCAACTGGATGAACACATGGTTAAGTTCCTCAAGCATCTTCGACAGTTGGGGTTACGATTGATGAAATCGGGGACGCCAAAAGAAGACCCAGCCAATGCCAAAGTCTTTGGAGGCCACCTGAGGCATATGCAAAAATTCATCCAGCTCACCGATCTTATAGAGATGCTCAAGTCTCAAATGTTCGGGTCTTCAAACTTCAGCTCAAACTCTTGAGACCACCATGGACTCACCGAACACTCGTGTAGCTACCTTGACTCGGGCCTCGTCTTCCGATTGGTGCAAACCGTCAAGTTTTCTCACACGAGCTAGCCACTGCGAATGGCTAACCGTAAGGAACTTAAAACACTCAAACACCAAATGCAATTTAGATCGGGAGAATACAGTGGATTCCGGGTCGTTAAGTCCCACTGAGGATGACCGGTGTTTAACACAATCGGATGTCGAATAATCACTAAGGATAGTGATCGAGAAGGATTTTGAGTTATTTTATAAATTACAGGGCTTAAATGCAAATTAAAGGAAATTAAAAGATAAACTATATTAAATAAACGATATCACTAATTTTATAATTGATGTTTTTGTTTTATGTTTTATAAAAGCGAATTAAAACTACGCGACGCATAAATAAAAGCGTGAAACTTACACAATATTAATCCTAAAAATATGAAAATGATATTTTTACAAACCTAATGATATAAGAAAATTTTAAGAAAAGAAACTTATTTTTATAACTATTTATCTAATTATTATTAATTAAAACTAATTTTAACTATTTAATAATAACCTAAATTACAAGAAAATAGGAAATAAACCTAGAAAAATAAAATTAAGACTTGGAAAATCTAAAATAACAAAAGAGAATTTTCAAAACTATTTTTATATTTTTCTCGATTATTTTCTATTTTTTATGAATTTTAAACTATTTAAAACTAATTAAATTACTAAAAATTACAAAATAAACTATGAAAATCTGAAAATTACTTTTTTACTTTTTATATTTATCTTAACCTAAGAAAATAAAAATTATTTTTTGAACTTTTACGAATTAATTGTATTAAAAGCTAATTAAATAATCCTAAAAGCTGCTTTTTAATTAAGAAAATAGCAAACAGTGTTGGAAAATTATGAAAATTTCAGGAAAAGCTTAAAATAATATTAGGAATCTAATAAAAATATAAAAAACAGGGGTTGTGTGGAGGAAAATGAAACTGATGTGTCAAGTGCTTAAGAATAAGCACTTTAAATAAGCAAATGGAATCCAAAAGCCACCAACTGAATACAAAAGCTATAATATGCTAAAGGAACTCAAAAGCAACAAGTTTTCACAAGCCTAACCCACAGAATTGCTAAATACCAAGATTTGGCTTATTTGAGTTTAAGCACAAAACAGTTGTGAGGGGCCACTTTGCAGCTGAAAAATAAGCACTTAATTAAGCTAGAAACTAAAAAACAACTGTTGGAACTTAAAGAGGACCTGGCTAGGAACATGCAAACCAAAAACTAGACCTTGGCAAGCCCTGAGGAGCTTGGGACAAGCCTATGAATAAGTGAGAAACACTCACCGATCGAGTTCAGTGGTGGCGTGGCACTTAAGCCTTGTTTGATGAGCTTATTTGAAGCTTTTAAAAATTTCTAAAATTATGCAAAATGACAATAAGGAAAGACCAGTTGAAGTTTTAAAGTCCTAAGTTTCAATGAGATTGACCCAATAATGTGCTCATGAAAAATCCTTCTAGTTGGGCTGGCCGAGTTTTGCAAGTATTTTGACTTTTGACAGATTTGACGGTGAATTTGACTTTTGTGAACTTTGATCCAATTTATTGGACTGATGTTGATGTATTAAGTTGAATTAAACCTAGTGCAAGTTAGTTCTATGTATTTTAAACACAAAATAAGGTTTTGATGTCACCGATTTTCAATGATATAAGATTAAGATCATTTAGGAGTGATTTTGACTTTTGCTTATGTAATGAGCAATATTAAGACTGAATTGACTATGATAGAAATGCACAAGTCAAAAACAACAAGTATCATCCACTGCACAAACCTATAACACAGATTAAGCAATGATCCAAACACACCTTTTTAGGAACTGTTTTGCAAATTAAAAGAACTGACTACTGATTTAGTACAAACCAACTATCACTATGACTACAGTTACACTAGTTACTACTATTTAAACAGGTTTACACCATTAATTACCACAGACATAAACACAAGCACAATATGAAATTTGCATAAAAGATGAAAATGATACAACAAGCTTACAAGTGTCCAAATTTATATTGCGCTTCAAACCAAACCCAAAACCATTATCCTAATCCATTTCCAACCCACATCAACCTCTCGCATCAACTCGTCATCATTTCCATGCTTATTTGAACCAAAATTCCTTCACAGTTGACTTTTGTTGACCTTTACCAAAGTTCCTTAAACTGCTTTCCAAGCTTATCTCAAGCTATAATAAGCTTAAGTAAACTGGATTGCACTTAAAAATAAGCTTAGTGGAAGCTTGGATTCAAGAATTTGAAACTTAACTTTTGCAACAGGAAGCTAAAAACTTGAAATGTAAATGAAACTTGAATTAACACTTAAAAGCTTAGTACAATGATTTGTTAACTTAAGATTGATGTATTTAAACTGGAAATTACAAATTTGAAGCTAAGTTAAAACATTGATATTAAAAACGAAATACATGAAAATTAAAAATTAACTACTACTCTCTCTTGCCTCTTCTTCCTCTCTTTTATGCTCTACTTGAGTTCCACGTGTCCTTCTGAGAGTATCCCACCTCTTTGCTTGGCCAATGGATGATTTTTGAGCAATTTGGCCGTTTTTATCATTTTGGCGGGAAGACTGGATTTGACTTATAGGGCTCTGAAACTAGCACTAGGGGGGTGGCATTTAATGTGGTGGAAAAAGTGGGTAATGGTGATGATGAGGGGAGGAGAAAGGTGATGGGAGATGGCACATTGCGAGGGCAGTCAAGGCAGGAAGACAGTGTGCAGAAGGTGGGAAAGGTGGAGGTTTGACTTTGTTTGACCTGGGGGTTCAAAAAGGCTAATGACAGGGGGGTCAAATGGGTAAGTGGCAGGGGGTCAAATGGGTTTTGACAAGGCTTATAAGTTAATAATACAAGGACTAAACTTGTAATTCTGAAATCTTGAAGAACCAAGCCTGCCATTTTTCCAAACTTAACACAAGGACTAAAACTGACAACCTTCAATAGTACAAGGACTAGATTTGACAATTTCAATTTTCCAGGGACCAAACTTGACATTTTTGAAAGTTGAGGGACCTTTTCTGCCATTTAACAAAAGATTTATTCAAGGACCATTTTTGACAACTTAGAATATTTCAGGGGCCTTGAATAACATTTTTCTTTATTTTGTTTTACCAGGGACTGTTTTGACAATTTTGAAACTTGGGGACTAAAGCGCCAATTATGCAAACTTGATATATTTTTCACCGATTTTGATATTTTGCATTTAAAACACATAAAACACTTATTTGTGATATTTTATCATTTTGATGTATTTACGAGTGTTTTCGGATGTTTTGCGCTTTAATTTGTACAAAATGATGAGTATTTACACACTCATCAATCCCCACACTAAGATATTGCTAGTCCCTAGCAATGTTTTGAGAAAAATTTAATGGATTTCATCTCTTTACCAAAAGCCATTACTCGGAGTAGCCAAATGTTTCAGTTCAAGTAAGAACCTTGGTACACCGATAACCAAATGATTTTGAGCAAATCACCGACTTCCAACGGATTTGATTTGTCTTTACCAGAGCCGCTTGCTACGGACTAGCCAACTCTTAGATAAAATATCTTTGGTGAGTGATTACCAATCATGGCTTTTCCATCGCCTTTACCACAAGCCATAAACTTGCGGGCTAGCCAACTCTTCACTTTTAAGGATATGGTGAATGAATACCATACAATTTTGGGCAAATTGCAAGTCACAACGGATTTGAGATATCTTTACCAAGAGCCGTTTGCTCTGGATTAGCCAATCCTTTTGTTTATTAGACAAGGCGGATCGATAACCATAAGATGAGTAAGTGCAAAACACTTACTCCAAAAAAATTTGGCCAAAATGGGGAATTAAAGCGGTATAATTACATGATAAAATTCGTGAGAATTCCCCCACACTTAGAAATGAATATTGCCTCAATGTTCAAAGTACCTACCGTGATGCGAAACATAGAACGAAAAGGGAAATACTACGCCATTATTTAGCAAGGATTTTTTTTTTTTTTTTTTTAAACTCTTATATATACACAACATGTGGGCAACTCCCCACACTAGGGTGGTAGAAAGTAGAAAGAAGAAGCTAAGCCATCAAGTTTTGTCACACAAGCTAGCCACTTGTGAATGGCTAACCGAATAAACTTCGAGACATTTCGTAAATACGGGTGACAACCCATATGGCATGCTATGTTTTTGATTCCCGAGTCGCTAGCTTGACTCGATCCCGCATCCATTGGTTCATGGGAAAGTTTGTATATCCGGGACAATCACGGGAGGAATGTCCTCTCCAAAATAGTGCTTCAATCGATGACCATTCACTTTAAAGTTTGGACCATCGGGTTGAGATAACTCAATGGTTCCATATGGAAATACTTTAGTGATGGTGAATGGTCCGCACCAAGGATTTTAGTTTTCCGAGAAAATCTTCAATCTAGAATTGAAAAGAAGGACTCGATCACCAACGTTGAAAACGCGGTTCTTGATTTTAGAGTCATGAATCTTCTTTGTCTTTTCTTTGTAGATCAAAGAGTTCTCGTAAGCTTGATCACGGAGTTCATTTAATCCATTCATTTGAACTTTCCGGTGATCACCACCGTCTGAATATCGGTTGGCATGTTTCAAGGCCCAATATGCCTTGTGCTCAAGCTCAGCTGTGTAGATGACATGCCTTCCGTATACAAGCTTATATGGAGTACACCACGGGTGTCTTATAAAATCGCACGGAAGGCCCAGTCGCCATCTAGCTTATCCGACCAAGTGGCAAGGTTTTCACCAACCGCCCTCTCCGAATTCTTTTAATCCCCGGTTGGAAACTTCCACTTGCCCACTTGTTCGGGGTGGTGCAGAGAGAGAGGCGGTGAGTTACACCATACTGCATGACTCTTTCAAACCGGTCATTGCGAAATGCATACCACGATCATCGATTATAGCTCGTGGAGTTCCAAACCTAGCAAACAGAGATTTCAAGAATTTCACAACAACTCGGGCATCGTTGGTAGGTAAAGCCTTAGCTTCAACCCATTTTGACAGATAGTCAACGCCACGAGTATGTACTTATTACCGCGAGAAGAAGGAAATGGCCCCATAAAGTCAATGCCCCGGATGTCAAAATCTCACACACTTGAATGGCGTTTTGCGGCATTTCATTTCTTTGAGATATTCCCGTGACGTTGACAAGCGTCACGAGCTTTGACAAATTCGTGGGCATCCTTGTAAATCGTGGGCCAATAAAACCCAAATCAAACACCTTCTTGGCGGTGTAGTTGGGGCTATGATGTCCCCAAGAGGTCCGTAATGGTAAGCCTTGAGAATGTCAATGGCTTCGACCATACACACATCGCTGATGACTTGATCCGCGCAAATTTTGAACAAGTAGGGTCGTCCCGAGTAATGTTTAACATCTTTAAAGAATTTGTTTTTCCGTTGGGACGGCATCCCTTTCACTATGAAGTTACCCGCATGGTAATTTGCAAAGTCAAGAAACCATGGGGTAGAAGAGTCTCCACGAAAAGAAACAAGATTGAGTGTTTCGAGAGAAATGTTTCATTTATTTCCTTTTCTCGAACACATCTTGGTGAGGGTTTTCTAGGCAGGATAGATGATCGTGACGGTGTTCTCGGCTCCTTTTTATCACGATAATGATATCGAATTCTTGCGGGAGGAGAACCCAACGGAGCAATCTCGGCTTTGCATCTTGTTTTGCAAAGAGATATTTGATAACCGAGTGATCCGTATACACCACGCATTTGGTCAAGATGAGGTATGGCGAAAATTTTCAAACGCACACCACACACTAATAATTCTTTTTGTAGTGGTGTAATGGGTCCGAGCTTGATCATAGTTTTGCTTGCGTAGTGGATAGGCCGAAAATGCTTGGTTTTCGTTGCCCCAAGACCGCACCGATAGCAAAATCACTTGCATCGCACATGAGCTCAAAGGGTAAGTCCCAATGGGCAACTAGAATGGGTGCTTCCGTAAGCTTTTTCTTTAGTGTTTCAAAAGCTTCGACGCACTCGGAGAGAAGATAAAAGGAGCTTCTTTTTCAAGAAGATGGGTCATAGGTCGAGCGATTTTAGAAAAATCCTGTATGAATCTCGATAAAACCCGGCATGACCAAGTAAACTCCTAATACCTTTGACGGTAGTAGGATGAGGCGGTTAGCAATAACATCAACTTTTGCTCTATCGACCTCAATCCCATTTTTGAAATCTTATGGCCAAGGACTATGCCTTGTTTGACCATAAAGTGGCTCTTCTCCCAATTTAGATGAGATTGGTGTCTTCACACCTTTTAAGCATTTTGTCTAAATGGGAGACATGTCTGAAATGAATCCCCAATGACCGAGAAGTCATCCATAAACACCTCCATTGTTTCCCAGATCATGTCGTGGAATATGGCCATCATACATCGTTGGAGCGTGCGGGAGCATTACATAAGCCAAAAGGCATACGTTTGTAGGCAAAAGTTCCGTATGGGCGGTGAATGTGGTCTTCTCTTGATCCCGTGGATCAATGGGGATCTGAAAGTAACCCGAGAAACCATCAAGGAAGAAATAGTACTCATTCCCCGCTAATCTCTCAAGCATCCGTCCATGAAGGGTAGAGGAAAATGGTCTTTACGGGTGGCGTCATTCAACTTACGATAGTCAATACACACACGCCATCCCGTAACCACCGAGTTGGAATTAACTCGTTTTCTTCATTCGTGACAACAGATTATGCCACCCTTTTAGGAACACGATGAATCGGGCTAACCCAAGGACTATCTCGAGATTGGGTAAATCAATCACGCATCAAGAAGTTTGATAACCTCTGTTTGATAACATCATGGATTTTGGATTCACCCTTCTCTCGATGTTGAATCACTGGTTTGAAGTCATCCTCCATCAAGATTTTGTGAGTACAAAATTCGTGGTTGATACCATTAATGTCGGAGAGTTTCAAGCAATTGCTTGCTTGTGCGACTTCAAGACCTTTATGAGAGCGATCTTTTCATCTTTACTAAAATCTCGAGCAATAATGACAGCAATTTATCATCACCTTCAAGAAATGCATACTCAAGATGAGGTGGTAAGTCCTTAAGTTCGACTTGAAATTCTTGATTTTCTCAACCGACTTGACTTCCTTGTTATGAAGGTTGGCGGGAGGGAGTGGAGGAGAAGTGTCTGATTTAACAACTTCTCAAGAATAAGAATATCTCCTCGGATTAATCTCATGGTGATTAATCTCTTCGGAATTGCATCACTAGTATGAGGGGTTGACGGTGATCATCTTTAAGCAATTTCTCAATGAGAAGTATGTCCCCTCGATGTCAATTGGGCGTGATCAATTTCCCATGGGACGTAATCACTAGCCAAGCACGCTTCAATCTCTTCCAAGATGAAGTCGCCTCAAACGGAGTGAGAGAAGGAGTAGAATTGGCTATGATAGGTTGAGAAGATGTGGTGGGATCCCACCACGAATTATGAGAATAACCAAGAATTTCTTGAGAGTACTCTTGAAGCAACATCAATGATATCTATTCGGTTAACCGACTCGTAATCATAGTTTGCGGAGTACCTCAAGTTTGATCAAGGTTAAAGGTGACAGCTTCATTACCAACACGTAATGTGATTTCTTGCTCAAATACATCAATGAGAGCACGGCCCGTTCTCGTGAATCCTCTTCCAACAATGAGAGGAACCCGTGGATCGACATCGAAATCAACAACTACAAAGTCACCGGAAAATGGAACTTTCCTACTTTCACAAATCGTCCCCGGCAATTCCAAGAGGACGGGATATTGTACGATCCGCAAGCTCGAGAGTCATGCATGTAGGAGTAAGGTCCTAAGAGAAAGTTTCTTCCATCTTGAATGAGGCATCGGGTTTATGCTTGCACCAAGATCGGCTAAGGCAAAGCATTCAACCATTCACGGAAATACACAAGGTAAGAGGAACTTTCCAGATCTCCAAGCTTCTCGGAAGCTTCTTCAAGATAACTGCAGAGTAGTTCTCGTTCGGAGGAGTTTTAGCCATTTCAAACAATTTTTCCTTGTTGCTTAACATGTGTTTGAGAGTTGGTGCAAACTTGGGCATCAACATGATAGCATCCGCAGCTTATGTCAAAATGAAGTTCTTGGAAAATTTGAAAGAATTTTTCCAATTGTTGACCGGCTTTCTCATGAGCTTTGCTCATGTAAACGTGATGGGTAAGGAATAGAAGATTTGGATTTGTTATTTTCAATGGAGCTACAGGAGGTTCAAAACAACTCCTTGATTGGATTTGGGTTTCGGACAACCCGAGGATGGACATTGTTGGTACTTCCGTTATTAGTAGGAAGTTCCTTGTCCTTTGTCGCCTCGTGTTCACTTTCCACTACCTTCTGGAGAGAAGAAGAAGAGGTAGTAGGAATAGTGGGTCCATCATATGAAGTACCACTTACGGTTGTGATCGCCTTTGCATCGCCCCGATTAGCGATCGTGTTGCTAGGTAAAGTACCGAGCCCGGGGTCGATCATTTAAAGACTTCTTTAATTCAATGATCCGACCGACCAACAACTGTTTGTCTCCTCTTGAGTCTTCATGAATTGCTTTAAAAGCTCATCGATGTTGATACAGGGAGGAGGTGGAGGGATAATTTGAGGCCGTATGTTACGATTATAGCGAATTCCCTTGATTAGGATTCATATTCCCGAAATTGATTCCCTCGATTGTAAGTGTTTTGATTAAGATTTCCTTGATGTTGGAAACCTTGATTGGGTCCTAATAGAAATTACCTTGGTTTTGATAACCTTGGTTCATTCTTGGTTGGTTCGATTCGGTTAGGATTCTCGTTGAAACCGGTGGTGCTGACAAGTATTAGCTCGGTAGTTTGGTTCATTTTGAGGACGGTATTGATTACCTCCTTGATTTGAAGTACCGGCTATAGCATTGGCTTCAAAAGGACTACCATCGGTGGCGATCAGATTGTAGTATGCATGAGGACCACCACAAGTAACACAAACTTCAACTTTCTTCACTTCACCATATGATGGTGCTTGTGTGAAAGTTACTTTCTTTAGTTAGCAAGAACCAAAGCTCGAACAATATCCGTGAGTTTGTCAATCTTAGCATCGGTGCTAGATGTACTCACAGAGATGAAGTAGAAGGTCCACATTAGGCGAGTCCGATATGTCTTTGTCGGAAAGGGCGGACTGGGACTTGTTTTCAATGATTTGCAAGGCTTTTTGTGGTCTTGCTCAAGAAATTACCTCCATGGAGGCATTCAAAGAGTCTTGATTAGTCCGGTTCGCACCATTGTAGAAAGTATCCATTTGCATTAACTCGGTAAAACCATGATGCGGACACTTGAGCAAGTCTTTGTAACGATCCCATGCCTCCCGAATGATTCATCAAATCTTTGAGAGAATTTCATTATCTCATTCTTAAGACTTGTAGTTCGGGATGGAGGATAGAATTCGTTAACAAATTTTGTGACTAGATCTTCCCATGTCTCAATGGAGCGAGGGGTTGTTTCTCGAGCCAATTCCGGGCTTGTCCTCTAGAGAAAATGGGAATGAAGAAGCAATGGCTTCATGTGGACGTTCTTGTACTTGATGGTAGATGCAATCTTGTTAAACCATCGAATGTGTGCATGAGGATCATCCCGCCAAAACCATAGAATTGGCTTTGGGTTACAGTTAAGTAACCCGGTTTTGAGCTCAAAAGTATCGACCACGATGGTCGGGACAACAATAGCATCTCCGTAACCCTCGATGGGTGCTTGGAGAAGCTCATTCATCGGCTTGTCTTCCGCCATTACAAAGGTGGTGGTGGTGGTAAACGTTCCTCGATCACGGTGAAGGAGCGAGCGTCCTCTCGCTCTCGAGGAATCTTTCCAAGTTACGAAAGTGGACTTGTAGAACTGGAAGAGCGAGTGCGCATGCACTAAGTATAGAAATCGCCAAAACAAATGCGAGGCAAAGCGACAAGTGAACTTAACCAATAATCACAAATGAAATGGCTTCTTTGAAAAAGGTACACCAAATCACAAGGACACAAAGGCAAGTTTTAAATCATTGTTCTAGAACTTATTATGGTCACACCCCAGTTAGTAGGTGTCTTGCCTTGATTTGCGGTGGTTGATTTTATGTATATATTAAGTACCACCGAAAAGACGTAGGTATGGATATGTGCTAAGGGTTTAA
The DNA here is from genome assembly GCA_022545495.1 of Chrysanthemum lavandulifolium. NCBI lineage: Eukaryota > Viridiplantae > Streptophyta > Magnoliopsida > Asterales > Asteraceae > Chrysanthemum > Chrysanthemum lavandulifolium. Next base: position 51,837,978 of record CM040245.1, read on the forward strand.
AACTTTTGGACAATATTTTGGTATCGTCTCGTTTAACCAAATCGTATTTCTTTAAGAATCACCTTAAAAGAAACACAAGCTAGAAAACGTTACGATTGTTTTGTTGTTTTATATTTTGTTTGGTGTTTTAACACTTTAGAAAAGTGTTAATGAACTTTTGATTTATATAACTTTACAAAAAAAAAACTATTTTTACAAAAGGTGGTATATGTGCAAGTGCGGGTGCGAAAATGCTTAGACACGCTTACTGACCTCCGTGTGACGCCGAAAATTTGATTGGTGCAAACCGCTAAGTTTTCTCACGCGAGCTAGCCACTTGTGAATGGCTAACCGTAAGGAACTTAAAACAATCAAACACCAAATGCAATTTAGATCGGGAGAATACAATGGATTCCCGGTCGTTAAGTCCCACTTGAGGATGACCGGTGTTTAACACAATCGATGTCGAATAATCGCTAAGGATAGTGATCGGTAAGGATTTTGAGTTATTTTATAAATTACAGGGGCTTAAATGCAAATTAAAGGAAATTAAAAGATAAACTATATTAAATAAACGCTATCACTAATTTTATCTCGATGTTTTGTTTTATGTTTTTATAAAATCGAATTAAAACTACGTGACGTCTAAATAAAAACGTGAAACTTACACAATATTAATCCTAAAAATATGAAAATGATATTTTACAAACCTAATGATATAAGAAAATTTTAAGAAAAGAAACTTATTTTTATAACTATTTATCTAATTATTATTAATTAAAAACTAATTTTAACTATTTAATAATAACCTAAATTACAAGAAAATAGGAAATAAACCTAGAAAAATAAAATTAAGACTTGGAAAATCTAAAATAACAAAAGAGAATTTTCAAAACTATTTTTATATTTTTCGATTATTTTCTATTTTTTTTATGAATTTTAAACTATTTAAAACTAATTAAATTATTAAAAATTACAAAATAAACTATGAAAAATCTGGAAACTTACTTTTTTTACTTTTTATATTTATCTTAACCTAATAAAAATGAAAACTTATTTTTTTGAACTTTTTCTGAATTAATTGTATTAAAAGCTAATTAAATAATCCTAAAAACTGTTTTTAGTTAAGAAAAATAGCAAACAGTGTTGGAAAATTATGAAAATTTCAGGAAAAGCTTAAAATAATATTAGGAATCTAAGAAAAATATAAAAAATAGGGGTTGTGTGGAGGAAAATGAAACTGATGTGTCAAGTGCTTAAGAATAAGCACTTTAAATAAGCAAATGGAATCCAAAAGCCACCAACTGAATACAAAAGCTATAATATGCTAAAGGAACTCAAAAGCAACAAGTTTTCACAAGCCTAACCCACAGAATTACTAAATACCAAGATTTGGCTTATTTGAGTTTAAGCACAAAACAGTTGTGAGGGGCCACTTTGCAGCTGAAAAATAAGCACTTAATTAAGCTAGAAACTAAAAAACAATTGTTGGAACTTAAAGAGGACCTGGCTAGGAACATGCAAACCAAAAACTAGACCTTGGCAAGCCCTGAGGAGCTTGGGACAAGCCTATGATAAGTCGAGAAACACTCACCGATCGAGTTTTGGTGAAAGCGTGGCACTTAAGCCTTGTTTGATGAGCTTATTTGAAGCTTTTAAAAAATTTCTAAAATTATGCAAAAATGACAATAAGGAAACAGACCAGTTGAAGTTTTAAAGTCCTAAGTTTCAATGAGATTGACCCAATAATGTGCTCATGAAAAATCCTTCTAGTTGGGCCAAAACTGAGTTTTGCAAGTATTTTGACTTTTGACAGATTTGTGAATTTGACTTTTGTGAACTTTGATCCAATTTATTGGACTGATGTTGATGTATTAAGTTGAATTAAACCTAGTGCAAGTTAGTTCTATGTATTTTAAACACAAAATAAGGTTTTGATGTCACTGATTTTCAACAGATATAAGATTAAGATCATTTAGGAGTGATTTTGACTTTTGCTTATGTAATGAGCAATATTAAGACTGAATTGACTATGATAGAAATGCACAAGTCAAAAACAACAAGTATCATCCACTGCACAAACCTATAACACAGATTAAGCAATGATCCAAACACACCTTTTTAGGAACTGTTTTGCAAATTAAAAGAACTGACTACTGATTTAGTACAAACCAACTATCACTATGACTACAGTTACACTAGTTACTACTATTTAAACAGGTTTACACCATTAATTACCACAGACATAAACACAAGCACAATATGAAATTTGCATAAAAGATGAAAATGATACAACAAGCTTACAAGTGTCCAAATTTATATTGCGCTTCAAACCAAACCCAAAACCATTATCCTAATCCATTTCCAACCCACATCAACCTCTGCATCAACCTGTCATCATTTCCATGCTTATTTGAACCAAAATTCCTTCACAGTTGACTTTTGTTGACCTTTTACCAAAGTTCCTTAAAACTGTTTTCCAAGCTTATCTCAAGCTATAATAAGCTTAAGTAAAGTGGATTGCACTTAAAAATAAGCTTAGTGGAAGCTTGGATTCAAGAATTTGAAACTTAACTTTTGCAACAGGAAGCTGAAAACTTGAAATGTAAATGAAACTTGAATTAACACTTAAAAGCTTAGTACAATGATTTGTTAACTTAAGATTGATGTATTTAAACTGGAAATTACAAATTTGAAGCTAAGTTAAAACATTGATATTAAAAACGAAATACATGAAAATTAAAATTAACTACTACTCTCTCTTTCTTCTTCCTCTCTTTATGCTCTACTTGAGTTCCACGTGTCCTTACGAGTATCCCACCTCTTTGCTTGGCCAATGGATGATTTTGAGCAATTTGGCGTTTTATCATTTTATGGAAGACTGGATTTGACTTATAGGGCTCTGAAACTAGCACTAGGGGGGTGGCATTTAATGTGGTGGAAAAAGTGGGTAATGGTGATGATGAGGGGAGGAGAAAGGTGATGGGAGAGGGCCTGTTGCAGAGGCAGTCAAGCTGGGGAAGACAGGTGTACAGGAAGGTGGGAAAGGTGGAGGTTTGACTTTGTTTGACCTGGGGGTTCAAAAAGGCTAATGACAGGGGGGTCAAATGGGTAAGTGGCAGGGGGTCAAATGGGTTTTGACAAGGCTTATAAGTTAATAATACAAGGACTAAACTTGTAATTCTGAAATCTTGAATGACCAAGCCTGCCATTTTTCCAAACTTAACACAAGGACTAAAACTGACAACCTTCAATAGTACAAGGACTAGATTTGACAATTTCAATTTTCCAGGGACCAAACTTGACATTTTTGAAAGTTGAGGGACCTTTTCTGCCATTTAACAAAAGATTTATTCAAGGACCATTTTGACAACTTAGAATATTTCGTGGGCCTTGAATAACATTTTTCTTTATTTTGTTTTACCAGGGACCTGTTTTTGACAATTTTTGAAACTTGGGGACTAAAGCGCCAATTATGCAAACTTGATATGTTTTTCACCGATTTTGATATTTTGCATTTAAAACACATAAAACACTTATTTGTGATATTTTATCATTTTGATGTATTTCGAGTGTTTTCGGATGTTTTTGCGCTTTAATTTAGATAAAATGATGAGTATTTACACACTCATCATCTTCTATGGCTTGGAATCTTGGTCCACGAATGAGCGCCTTGGGTTATCTCATGCAAACTTGGATGCAAAGGTCACCGGTCTTCAAGCGGATCGTCGAAATAAAGGCCATGATGACCGAAATCTATCAGCCTTCAAAGGTCAAGTGGTCGGTTCCTCAAGACCTACTCCAACTCTTGCCCTCACCGGCGCTACGGAATGCAGTTGAGGGGATAATCTTCTTGAAGAAACTCCTCTTCACACCGAGGGGAGCAAACACCACCGCCTCAAGAAATCAAACATCATCATCATCGGCACCACCTCTGCAGCACCAATCTCATCACTTCCACCTCAAGCAACAACTACAACATCGACAGCCTTAACACCAATCATGACAACACCACCTCCCATTATTGCATCATCCTCCTCGGGACGGGACAAGGGCAAAGGCATACCGACAACCATCGAGCCCGAGAGGATTCCTACAAAATCGGTGACATCAATACCTCTTCACTCCTCAACGGCTAACCAAACACCTTGCTAAAGAAGAGAGGAAATTGAAACAAGTCGAGGATGAAAAGAAGACTAAGGAGGCATTGACCAAAGTGATTGCCAAGAAGTCGAAAATGTGGAATAGATGCAAGCAAGCTCAAAAGGGTCAGCAGATGACGAGTTCATGGAAGCTCAGTCGCTCAAATGGGCGCAATGAGAGCTCGGTATGAAGAAAAGAGAAAGAAAACTGAAGCTCTCGTGCAAAGCGTAATTAAAGAATATAACTGGACAATGACCAACCAAGGCTTCCTGAAAAATCATCGATGTCAAAATCATTCCCAACACCAAACCATTGGCTATGAATGTTTACTGGGAGATGACAAAAGACACTTTGAGGTTCATGATCCTTAAAATTCAAAGTGACTTTGGGATCACCGAACTTGATGAACTTGGTCCGATCATTGGAAAGAAGCAAAACAAGGTGGTCAAGGAGTCGATGAAGATGCTTAGCAAAAGATATGAAAGGTGAGGAAGCACCAACCCAACTGAGAATTCACCGCCTTGATCGCACCTCAAGGATCTCAACCACAAGCTTCCACCGCAAAAGGAAAAGAGTTGATTTCAACCCGAGATCAAAGTACCGGCCTTGAATGCAACAGAACCGCCTGAGGTGTAAAGTTTGTAAACTGTCTAGTGATTGAAGAGCACGAAGAGGGCTATTCCACATTGATGTCTACGGAACCCCGATTTCAAAGATGGAGTGACATTGATCAGCCGGAGTGGTAATGATCGACTATATTCTGTGGTCTCTCGGATCCAATCCCAATGAACATCGTGTTCTGTCAAGACACGAATGCCAAGATCGAGACCATCCCGACAGGAAACACTCATCACCAAGAAAGTGAAGCTTGAAGCACTGGGTATCCATCCGGATTGACATTATTTTGTTTTATCTTTTGTACTAGTGATAGGAACTATGTAATCGATCAATAAACGATGTATGTTTTATTCATTTACTAAGTGTTCCTTATTGTATTCATTAGTACATTCGATTGTAAGAAGCCTCTTGCTCACTTACATCGATCAACCACTTAGGCTATTTGTATATCCAAATAGGGGAGACTGCTGGGTTTGGTAAATACCCAAACCCTTAATCTAGGATTTGAATAGAAAATAGCCCAAGTATTTATTCCGTTAACACAAACAGTCATTGAGTGCATAGTCTCTCGGTGAGTCGCCTTCGTGATACTCGAGAAGAGGCAATGAAGAAGTCTCTCCACTCGATGAAGGCGTAACTTAAAGGGTGAAGACCGAGTCAAGAAGAAGATGATGGATTCGGTGGTGATGACAATAACTCACCGAATCCCTAAGATTCCTATCCAACTTCTTACATCAAGACAAATCAAGTAGAAGATCAAGAATGTAAAGATCAAGAAAGAACGGACAAGGCGGGAAAGGTTGAATCGAGATAAGACGAAGTCCTTATCAACCAAAGTCAACTTTCCCGAATGGCAAAGATCGTGCTCGGTGTCATCACCGAACTTAGGAAAGTAGTCTTGTCTCTTACCTAGAATAGTCTTTAGAATGTAGAGACAAAATACATCGATATTTTGTCTTCTCGTGTGATGTCGATTGTCACTTAGGAAAGAGTCAAATATCATACATGTATAAATAACATAAGAGATGGAGTGAAAAGGTTAAACTTGTGAATTGTAAAACACATACACGCAAGCCATCTTTTCACTCCTCCAAATACAACTTAGTTCTGAGATAGCTCGGTGAGCTCTAAGAGTTGTGCTCGGACATAGCCCGAGCTTAGAGATGAATCACCCAACTTTGTCATTTCAATCCCAAGTACTATTCCAAGTACTGGGTAACGATTCTTTGTTGATTTATTTCTAATAAGAATATGATGTTGAAAATTACTTAGTGTGTTTTCTTTATGTTAATTTCAGTCATAGTTCACTTTTAACTTGTTTTATAAACTTGAACTGTTTTAAACGATAGTAGACGGGGAACATCACAAGGGTATATCCATCATTCAAGAGAAATACACCAGAAATTTCTTGAAGAAATATGAGATATCTGACTGTGCCTCAGTGAAGACACCAATGGTCCCTCCAAACAACATTGGACCTGATCTCACTGGCAAATCAGTCAACCAAACTCATTTCAGAGGGATTGTAGGCTTACTGATGTATCTTACTGCTACTAGACTAGACATACAATTCTCGATCATCTAATAGTAAGATATCACCAATCCCAAAGAATCCCACCTCACCGCAGCCCAAAAGAATACTCGGATACCTAATAGGAACCCCAAACCTTGGACTCTATTATCCAAAGTGCTCGGGGTTTGATCTCGAGGTTACTCGATTACGATTATCTTTGGTGCAACATGGACAAAAAAGTACCTCGTGGTCCCGTCAATTTCTTGAGGAAAACGGATTGTTGGAGTGCTAAAAGCAACAATCGGTGGCTATGTCTTCGACTAAAGTCGAGTATGTGGTCTTCGCAGGATGTTGTGCCAATGTTTATGGATGAAAAGTCAACTCAATGACTATGACATCCATTACAAAATGGTACCCATCTTACGTGATGACAGACCAAAGGCAATTGCAATCTCCAACAACCCCGTCCTTCATCAAAGAACCAAACATATTGATATCGATATCACTTCATCGGGACCACATAATGAAAGGAGACATAGAACTCCATTTCATCCCTACTTGAATATCAATGGCCGATATCTTCACCAAACCCTTGATGAACCTACCTTCGGAGACCGAAAGTCAATTGGGAATGCTTGACATTGAAAGTCGCATCCGAAACCAATCTCGATGAAGTTCTCGAAATGGTTCCTCCTCCTGAATGAAACCCACAATACAACCTCTCACCGAATGAGTAAGACTCATTCGGGGACCCCGACGATTAATATTGAGCATTAAATGAGTAACTAAATGATCCAAGTATCAATTACTTAAATGTCCTAGGTTGGTAATTATGCCAATTTAATATAGGAATATATGTCTCTTTGTCTTCATCACAACCATATCAAGGGTCCCTCACAAACTTACCTAATCCCCACTTGGCATTAAATGCCCCCTCTCTCATGAAATATCTTATTGATATTTTATTACTGCAAAAGTGCACTTTTACTGTGCACTGCAACTTTTCCCTTGAAAAACGAGATTTTACTGCGGGTAGTGGAGTGGTGGCATTAAATGTGGAAATTCAAACGTTTTCTAAAACCGACTCTAAATACTCCCATTTGTGCAAAAACCACCCATCTCACCACTCTATAAATACCCTCTTCAAAACCTCATAAACACACACAAAAGATTTCTGCTAACAAAACTCTGTCAAAATCTCTTTTAAAACCCAGAAATCTTTGTGTTCTTCAAAACCTTTTCTGAAAAATCTTCTTTGTAAACATTTACAAAATTTTTTCATCACAAACTTGAGAGATCTTAAAACTATTTGATTGTTCTTGTCCAACTGTTCTTATCAAAACCCTAAATTTTTGAAATGGCAAGTACACAATCTCTCCAGTTTGCTTCTCAGTGGGTAGGGGATCTTTCAAATGTTGAATTTAAAACAAATAATGTCATAGGCAATTTTGAATATCCTCAAACTGTCCCAGCCTATAAGGACATTATGAAATTTTTATATAACTGCCCACTGAAAACGGCATTTGTCCAAAGGTCCTCAATCTTGCACTCAAACCTCCTCGTGGAGTTTTGGGCTCTGACAAGGCCTTTGACCCGACACCCCATCGATGAGAACAACCTTAGACCTCTCGTAAAATATCTCATCGAGTTCGGTCTCAACTGGGGCAACAATTCACCACGGATTATAAAACTTTTGCACCTCCACGGGTTAGATTACAACAAAGGTGTTTATGTAGCCCATCCCGAACCCTCCACAGTGAAGGATGGGTTAAAACAAATCGTTTTAGATCCAACTTTTTGGACAAGACCCCACCACCAAAAGCTCATTTCCGTGGCTTGGAGGATCCTCTTCACTTTTGTGATTCAGTCCCTCGGCGGAACCACTCATCCACCGAATAAGTTAACTCTATTCGGTTGATGATGGCATACTACTTGATGAATGGGGTCACTGTCGACATAGGGAGATCATTTACGGTGATCTCGTAACCAAGCTTACTGAGCAAAACTAGGACGAAATCGTTTCGTATCCTAGGTTTGTCTCTTGTCCTTTGCAAGTGTTCTTGGGTACAAACTATCCTCGGGAAGAACAATTTGGTGCTTTACCCGCATCCCGAGCCAATCAAATTTTCAAAAGGACCCATCCCTTGTCACAAATATTGAATTGACGGCCCATATGGTTCTTGTAAACAACCGTAGGAATCGAGGTCTCCTAACCCCGCTCCTATAAAGGGAAAGGGGAAGTCTCAGACTGGGACTAAAACCAAACCCAAGTCTCAGGGCCCTGAGGCTTCATGAGCACAGCCTAAAAGGCAAAAGAAGCCCCCGACTAAACAGACACCCACTGGTGACCAAGCAACATCCACAATGGTGACAACGAAGGACACTGATAAATCACAACTAGTGCCCTTGGTCCCAACTACTACTCCCCAAGATCCAGAGGGAAACATACAACCCGCTGGTAGGGGAGCGCCTTCCACAACGCCCAAGGATGACATTAGCAAATCACGGCCTTTGTGCGAGGGCACACCAATGATCCCAAAGACTCGGGGGAAACAAACAAGGATACCACCTTCATCGACTCGCTAAAGGCACTGGAAAACACCCGCCAAATGTCTTAGGGGTCTCGAGGGGAAAGACTCGGAGGGGCAAACAACCTCCGATATGGAACCCAAAACCAATCGACTCCGGAGAAGGCACTGGAAACGCCCACCAAGTCTCGAGGGGTCAACGGGGACAAAGACTCGGAGGAAATATACCACCACGATATGGAACCCATCACCAACCCCCGTTAACCGTTCTTGATGTTATTGGGATACTATTTTACAAGATGAACTTGCGACGGTGATGATGAGATTTTATCGCCGGGGAAGAAGTGGACGAGGTTCAAGTCGAACAAGGACCTCACCGATCCACGATCATCTTGAATCACCATTCAAGCGACAATGATGACTCTCTTCCTCCACCGATGAGTTCAAGAGATTTGATAATGTTCTTCCACTCACCGAGCGGCTTGTTCGATGGATCACCAAAGCTTCAAGGAGGTTATACTGGAGTCATCAAACATTGTGGGAACAACACACCGAGGTCGCCGCCGCTATGATGATCTAAAGGGTGAGTGATAAGGTTTTAAAGGTGCCTTTTGAGGGGTCATTTAAGCCCTTATTCGATCACTTTTGTATCCGTTATTGCTTAATATCGTTCCTTTTCACTTTTAGGTCTCTTGAAGGCAAAATCTTTGGAATGATGCTTATTTGGACGAAAAGGCGAATATCTGAAGAAAATGGCCAAAGTCGAATCGAGACACTCAAAGTCTGCTTGAAACATAAAGCGACGGCGTCATCAGATATCTGCGGACGCCGTCGGAAGGCATTTTGATGACTCTCGAGGCGAAATTGCATGTTTTCAAGGGACGACGTCAGTTCTAAAGGAATAGGCCGTCGTTACTCGGACGGCCTAGATGCGGCCAAGACGGCGCGGAGAGAAGGGGCGGCGTCACAATCATAGGTGACGCCGTCGAAAGGTTTACGTGGCCAAGACGAAACCCTAATGATTTAAGCGACACGGCGGCCACGAAACATAAGGTGACCGTCGCAGATGTAATCTTATATATAGAATCCAATTTTTAGTTTTGTGGGTAGTCTTTTGGGTAAAACCTAAAACCGAACCAAGGCTTTCTTGTGCGATATTTTAGGGTTCTAAACCCTATTATACATCAAGCTAAGTATTTACTTCATTAATTCAATTATGTCTTTGATTATTTGTGTGTATGCTTGCATGTTCTCCATGTCCCGCTAATTTATTTGTGTGTTTGCTTAGGAATATGAAACTTAATTATTGAATATTGATTGGTTGATACTTATCTTAGTTGACTAATGATCTAGAGTCGCTAGATTATTCGTTGTGTACTTAATGCTTGGAATTTCTTTGTGAACTTTAGAATATAATTATCTAGGTAATTGTAGGATAAAGTATTCAAGGACAACCGTAGAGTAGGCGTCTATAAATCACTAGAGGATTTGTAAACAAGACCCTTTGGTAGTTTCAAAGAGTTAGGAAATAAGCACGCCTATAGCCTTAGAATCACAACGCAACTAGGAATAAGGACGTGACAAATCAACCATCAATAGGAGATAATTAAGGAGTAGTAAAACCTAAGTAAACACATCTTTAAACTATCATCACGAGTACACATCAATTAGACATAGACTATCACAACCTTAGCTTAGATAATTAGATAATAGTAGAGTAATCGGTAGCAATACCAACCCCCAAATCCAATACCCGAGATTCGTACCTTTTCCATTTCTAAAAATATAAAAAGATAAAAATAATCTTCCTCAACCTCAACCTTAGCGTAGTAACTTCTCACTAGCATTCCTATTCCCCAGAGAACGATATCAATACCCGTGGCTTACCCTAATTACTACACTACAGCGATTAGGTTCCTTTGCCTGGGTGTTATAAAACTTGCTCGAAGAAAAGGAAGTTTCCTTGACCCCGAACGACGCGTGTAGCGTTATCAAGTTTTTGGCGCCGCTGCCGGGGAATAGAATAGCTAGTTAATAGTCCGCCTCGTTTAGGTTTCTTTGCTTGATTCCTATCAAGTAAATTTTTTTTTTTTCTCATTTTTAGCTTTCTCTTAGTCTATCCCCCTTCTTCGTGACCTTTGTTCGTAACACCCACCACTTTTCACCATGGAAGGTGATAACCAACCACCACTCATCAACCCACCACCAAATGACCCGCCAAGAGCCCGTACTCTTGGTGAGTACTCGAGACCAAACCACCTAGGTTATAGGAACACCATTGAGCTTCCCGACCAAGCCCAAACTACGGCCCTGCGATCCGACACCATCCGGTTGGTGCAAAACGGATGTGCATTCCATGGACTTCGTTCCGAAGATCCAAATCGACATCTCGAGGATTTCCTCAAATTGTCGATTCCATCGACCTTGATGCTACTACTCGGGAGACTACGCGCTTGCGTCTCTTCCAATTCTCTCTGGGACCAAGCTAGTAATTGGCTCGAGCGACTTCCCCGCCGCTCCATCTCAAGTTGGGATGATCTTACTTCTCGCTTCCTTGCTCAATTTTTCCCACGGGAGAACCACTAAGCTTAGGCGAGAAATCTTAACGTTTCAAAAACTCCAAGGTGAATCACTTTACAAAGCATGGACTCGATTCAAGGATCTACTCCGTGACTTCCCCATCATGGCATCGATCTTTGGCTTCAAATCCAAATCTTCTATGATCATACCGACTTCATCACTCGACGATCCATTGATCGGGCGGCCGTGGAAGGCTCGGTGACTTCAATGCGAGAAATCTTGGGACATTATAGAGGAGCTTGTCGATCAAAGCTACGAAGATTGGAATGATTCTCCCGAGACTCGATTAACGTAATCAGCGCCATATCAACCCGTCCCAAATCCTCCGACACCTCGAGGAACAATTGAGCTCCATTGAGAGAGGATTGATTATCTTATGGAAAGGCGAGAAAAGAGCCCCGTACAAATTCCTCGAGAGGCGTCAGATTCGCCAACTCACCTACCACCCCACACCTCCTTGAGTCTCAAGTCGTGAAAAAACCCAACTTCGAAGGCGTTTCGCTCTACTTCCCAATACCACTCTCACCAAGCTTCAAGGAACAAATGAGGGAGTACATGGCGGCTCATACGAAAGATTAGCGGGTTTGAAGAGGAGGTTTATAGGCGAGAGAGAGAGATGCAAGCAAAGATGACGGAAATGATGAATTTGGTAATTGAGTTTACCAAAACAAAGGTTCCCAAAAAGTGCTCGTGAAGCAACGATTGCCCTCCCACTTCATTTGTCAACGCCGTTTCCATTATGCCCGAGAATGCAAAGGTTGAGGCGCGAAAGCGGAGGAAGTAATAAGGAGGAGTCGTTGCATGACGACGAGCACGAGACCATTGAATACTACCTTAAGCACGAAATCAACAAGAAAACCATTGCAAACCAAGTAAACAACTTTAGGTACAATGAAGTTCTCAAGGAAGCCCTTGATGAAAAAATGATGAAGAAGAGTATGGCCCTACCTATGGGACCCACGATGAGTTAGTTATAAAAACCTCTAACAAGGAAGCGTAACACCACGAGGAATTTCGTAATACCAGTTAGCATAGGTGACATTGATAATATAAATGCCTTGGCGATCGGGGGATGATGTGAACATAATGCCATTATCAATCTATAATAAGTTAACTAAGGAGAAACCAGCCAGTACCGACCTTAGACTCTCCTTAGCTAATCACACTTATGTTCACCCCGTAGGAGTCGCAATGGATGTTCTAATTGAGGTGGCTAACATTGTTTATCCGGTAGATTTCGTGATCGTTGATTTTGAAGAAGATAAAAACATACCCCTCATTCTTGGAACACCGTTCCTAGCTACCGCCAAGGCAACCATCAAATGCGGAGAGGGCGTCATGATACTCAAAAGCGGAAAAGGGTATGCTAGAATACCCATCATCCCAAGATATCCTCTTAAAATCATGGAAATGATTACGAAAGGGAATCGAAAAAACCCTAGCCATAATGTTAAGAAAAAGATGAATGACTGGGAAAAAGGGCTTAGAGATTTCATGGTCCAAGGATTGTATGACGATGTGGAAACCCGATAATAAGTTAGGAAGCAACCCCACCGGTACCTAAGTCACAAAAGGATTCTAAGAAATTTCTAAAAGGAGAAAAAGTATACAGACAAATCAAGGAAAAGGGCAATACAAGGAAAGAACAACCCAAGATGGTTTGGGCTTTTCACAGTTAAGGAGACCAACTTAAACGAAACCGTCACCATAATTGACAGCAATGGCCTGGAATCCACGGTGAACATACAACGTCTACGCCGCTTCGATGAAGAGAAAATGAATAACGAAAAGAGCGGTGATGCAAAAACGTAGGGGTAGGACTACGAGTCTAGCTACAAGACTCTTAAATAAAGAAAAGCGCTTCGTGGGAGGCAACCCATGCTTAATTGTTTGCTTGTTAGTGTCATATATCTTTTATTAATTGTTTGTCCTCATGTTTGAATTTGTAAAAATGCTTTATTTTGTTTTTAACCTCGTCTTAATTACATATAAAGGTATTTTACATAAAGGATAAGTGTAGGGAGGATTACACACGTTTTCATAAGAAACGTGAACATGAAATAACAATTAATTAAAAGATATATATGTTTGTTTGTTCGAGTCAAATGCTTGTATCGAGTCATAATGGATGTTTTGCGAAGTTTTTCAGATTTTAAAGATGCAAATTTTCCGAATTTTTTCGGAAAATCGCAGACCGCTTTTGTCGGGATAACTGGCCGTCGAGATTGCAACTGACGACGTCGGGAAGGAATAAAACATCGACTTACTTTTTCTCGTTTTGAGCTACTTGTAAAATTTTGGAATTTTCGGATCTTAATTTTCAAAACAAATTACGTAAACATCCATTCCACAAGCATTATATCCTAGTTTAAATCGAGTCTTATGTATATTATTACCGCCGATTTTACGCGAAGGTTTCGTTTGTTTTCTTCTAGTGTGTTTAGTTTGTCAAGAAGAAGTTACACAAGTTTGGAAGGAGCCTTTCACGCAAAACTCTTCTTGGAAAAGATTTAACCACCACTTTTACGGATCCTACCGAGCTAATCGGGGGAGTATTAGTTTCTTCGTTTTAATTACCTTCTATTATCATAACTTTGATACTTCGGGAACATTGGGGACAATGTTCGGTTTAAATGTAGGGAGGAAAATAAACGGGAACTTTGAAACTATGCTTATCCTTATTTGCTTTGTCCAAGTGTATTTGTGTAATAAACTATGAGAAAATGTAGGTTAGGGTAATTTTAGCCAAATTTAAAATTTTTCATGACGTATAAGAGTGGGCCATTAGTCTTAACAAAAGCGCCTCATGGATAGGAAGTTGCATGACTAGCACAAAACCCTTTACCACCTAAATTCCACCCAAAATGTGAGGATCACCCTTAGATTAGTAGGAATTAAAGCGTTCATCTTTAATGCTTAGAGTGTGAACCGGTAGTATATTAGATTCTAGAACTTGTTTTGTGATGCATTCGAGATCGCTAGTGAGACTACACTTGTGTAGTTAGGAATAACTAAATGATAAGAGGCATTAGGATAAACCCTTGTTTGATACTGTAATATAATTACTTCTTCCATATCGGTTGAGTAATTCCCCATACCCTTTGCGTTGTACTCATCTTTAGTACACGATACCCTAGTTAACCCTCGAGCCTATCCTTTTCGCGGTTCTCGTGATGTTTCGGTTTTCGGAATATCAATGAAGAGCATTGTTTACACCCCACCCCAAATATACACCCAAATCGCCTTAGCCTACCTTTATTGCACTCACTTTTAGTGCAATTTATGTTATCACCCAAACCCTTAGTTCAATTATCTCGTTGCTTGCATGAGTTGCTAAGTCGAGTCATATCCTTTGTATACAGTTTTGGGATGATTGGGATTCATGGGAAAAGTTAAAGTTTATGAAACATAGGAAAGAGAACGTTAAACTCAAATTCCTTTGTTTGCATAATAATGTACTCCAAGTGTTTTGATCTTTTCAATTCGGGTCAAATTAGTGTTAGAGTAATAAAAACTCAAGTGTAGGGATGTGTCTATAAATCCCTATCATTTTGATGTACCGTAGAGGATGGTAGAGTAAAGTGTGAAAAAAAAAAAAAAAAAAAAAAAAAAAAAAAAAAAAAAAAAAAAAAAAAAAAAAAAAAAACCATACATGCTACCATCCTACATCTATCTTTTAAATTATGTTTGTTTATTTTCGTTGCCTAGAGTTTTAGAGTGTCGAGTCTTGGCTTAGCAACGCCATTCTTCGTATACTTGCAACATAGAGATTTTGACTATCCACCACTAAATAGCCTATCCCACCAAACCCTTATTTCCCTACCGTAAGCCTAACGTTACAACCCTTTAAAGACCTCTTTGATAGTCTTTCCTAGGTGCTACGCCAAAGCGACGGAGGTTTGATCTATTCTCAAGCCTATGGTAATCTATGTACTAGGACCGGTTAATGAGTGTTTATCTTCCATTTCCGATTTGTTATATTTCATATATACACCCGAGAGAGATGTGAGTATCCAAACACCCCATGTGAGGTGCTAGTATGTAATTCCGTGCTTGTTATGACTTTCTTGGGGCTTATATGTGTTGTGGACCGTTTTGAATGGATGCTTCATGACCCCAACTTATAAATTAATTGGCTAAAAGCACATTTGCATGAGGACAAGCAAATACCAAGTGTAGGGATATTTGATAAGGTTTTAAAAGGTGCCTTTTGAGGGTCATTTAAGCCCTTATTCGATCACTTTGTATCCGTTATTGCTTAATATCGTTCCTTTTCACTTTTAGGTCTCTTGAAGGCAAAATCTTTGGAATGATGCTTATTTGACGAAAAGGCGAATATCTGAAGAAAATGGCCAAAGTCGAATCGAGACACTCAAAGTCTGAAACATAAAGCGGCAATCACTGCATATCTGCGACGCCGTCGGGAAGGCATTTTATGACGGCTCGATGGCGAAATTGCATGTTTTCAAGGACGACGTCGGGTTCTAAAGGAATAGGCCGTCGTTACTCGGACGCCTAGATGCGACCAAGGCGGTCGGTGAAGGGACGGCGTCACGGTCATAGGTGACGCCGTCGAAAGGTTTACGTGGCAAGCGAAACCCTAATGATGACACGACGGCGTCACGAAACATAAGGTGGCCGTCGCGAGATGTAATCTTATATATAGAATCCGAATTTTTAGTTTTTGTGGGTAGTCTTTTGGGTAAAACCTAAAACCGAACCAAGGCTTTCTTGTGCGAAGATTTTAGGGTTCTAAACCCTATTATACATCAAGCTAAGTATTTACTTCATTAATTCAATTATGTCTTTGATTATTTGTGTGTATGCTTGCATGTTCTCCATGTCCGGCTAATTTATTTGTGTGTTTGCTAGGAATATGAAACTTAATTATTGAATATTGATTGGTTGATACTTATCTTAGTTGACTAATGATCTAGAGTCGCTAGATTATTAGTTGTGTTAATGCTTGGAATTTCTTTGTGAACTTTAGAATATAATTATCTAGGTAATTGTAGGATAAAGTATTCAAGGACAACCGTAGAGTAGGTCTATAAATCACTAGAGGATTTGTAAACAAGACCCTTTGTAGTTTCAAAGAGTTAGGAAATAAGCACGCCCTATAGCCTTAGAATCACAACGCAACTAGGAATAAGGGCGTGACAAATCAACCATCAATAGGAGATAATTAAGGAGTAGTAAAACCTAAGTAAACACATCTTTAAACTATCATACGAGTACACATCAATTAGACATAGACTATCACAACCTTAGCTTAGATAATTAGATAATAGTAGAGTAATCGGTAGCAATACCAACCCCCAAATCCAATACCGAGATTCGTACCTTTTCCATTTCTAAAAATATAAAAAAGATAAAAATAATCTTCCTCAACCTCAACCTTAGCGTAGTAACTTCTCACTAGCATTCCTATTCCCAGAGAGCGATATCAATACCCGTGGCTTACCCTAATTACTACACTACAACGATTAGGTTCCTTTGCCTAGGGTGTTATAAAACTTGCTCGAAAAAAGGAAGTTTCCTTGACCCGAACGACGCGTGTGGCGTTATCACCGAGGTACAAGCCTTTGATGAAAATGTTCATGAGCACAGGGATCGATGTATGACAATCTTCACATCGGATGAAAACTTGGCTAAATTTCCCAGCACCTTCGAGGTGTAGGCACAAAGATAGATGAAATCGTAGAATTTGTCAAAGAAGATCCAGCTCAACTCTCAAGTCTTTGAAGGCTCTTGAGGCTTACTTGAAACAATCTTCCACCTCATTGAATCGGTCGAAATGCTCCAATCTGCAAATGTTCAGGGTCTTCAATCTTCAGTCCAGTCTCTTCAAGCTACATTGGGCTCTGTGAATACTCAGGTGGCTACTTTGGCTCAGGCATCTTCTTCCCTGGCCTGGAATCTCGGGCCTAGAATGACTGCTCTGGAAGTTTCTCAGGCAAATTTGGAAGCAAAAGTCAATGGTATTTAAACCGACACTTCAGATATCAAGGCTATGATCTCTGAAATTTATCAAGCCTTCAAGGGACAAGCAGCTCAGTCCCCCTCAGCACCAACACCAACTCTTGCCCTCACTGACATTCCGACAATAGTTGAGGGGGAGAAAGCTGAAGAAACTCCTTTTCACACTGAGGGGGAGACAACACCACCAGTATCTGCAGCTCCAATCTCATCATCACCACCAGTCTCAGCAATACCTATCTCATCAATCCCACCACCAACATCAACAACAACAACACTGATAGTGATTACACCAATAATAACAACAACACCGCCCCTGGTAGCATTTTCTTCTTCAGGCCAGGACAAAGGAAAAGGCATAATGACAACACCTCCTGAGCCTGAGAAGATTCCCTTTAAGATCAGCGACACTGAATACCTGCTCACACCACAACAGCTAAGTGCCTATCTTGCAAAAGAAGAAAGGAAACATAAACTTGCTGAGGAAGAAAGAAAAAGCAGAGAGGAACTGGTAAAGGTGGTCCTTGAAGAAGCTGAAAACGTTGGAATAGATGCTAAGAAGCTTAAAAAGGGTCAGGTAGGACAAAAGTTCAAGGAAGCTCAGGCTGCTCAAATGGCTGAAATGAGAAAACAGTTGGAAGAAAAGAAGAAGAAAACTGAAGCTCTTAGGCAAAGCAAAATTGAGCATTACAACTGGACAATGACAAGCTGAAGGCTACCTGAAAAGATCACAGATGTCAAAATCATCCCCAATACCAAACCACTAGCCATGAATGTTTACAGAGGGGATGATAAAAGACACTTCGATGTTCATGATCCCCTAAAATTCACTGACTTTGGGATCACTGAACACGATGAGCTTGGTACAATTATTGAAAAGAAGAAGAATGCGGTGGTTAAGGAGCTGATGAAGATGCTCAGTAAAAGATATGAAAGACTGAGAGATGCACCGGCACAACTGAGGATTCAGCCTGACTTAACCGCACCTCAAGGATCTCAACCACAATCATCCACCGCAAAAGGAAGAGAGTTGAGTTCGACTGAGATAAAAGTGCCTAGCTTTGAATGCAACAGGAGCCATTTGAGGTGTTAAGTTTGTAAACTGTTTGGTGATTGAAAAGCCCGAAGAGGCTATTTTCATTGATGAATATGGAAACCCAGCGTTCCAAAGGTGGAGCGATATTGATAAGGCTGGAGTGGCAACAATGCTGAGCTACATACCAGTGGCTTTTCAAATTCAGTCTCCTGTAAATATCAAGTTTTGTGCTGACTTAAATGCCAAGATAAAAGAGCATCCTGACAGGGAAACACTGATCACAAAGAAAGTCAAGCTTGAAGCACTGGGAATCCATCTAGACTGATCATTTTGATTTATGTTTTTGTACTAGTGATAGGAGCCATGTAATCTAATCAATAAAAGATGTATGTTTTTGTTAAATTACTCAGTGTTCCTGATTGTATTCATTAGTACATTCAGTGTAAGAAGAAGCCATTTGCTCACTTACAATGATCAAACACTTAGGCTATTTGTATATCCAAATAGGGAGGCTATTGGTTCGATAAATACCCAAACCCTTAATCTAGGATTTGAATAGAAAATAGCCCAATTGTCTAGTCCGTTAAATACTAACAGTCATTTGAGTGCATAGTCTCTCGGTGAGCCATCTTCGAGATACTTAGTGCGAGGCAACAAAATAGTCTCTCCACCGGCAGGCGGAACTTAAAGGGTGAAGACGGAGTCAAGAAGAAGATGGTGGATTCGGTGGTGATGACAATAACTCACCGAATCCCTAAGACTCTCTCCAACTACTTACATCAAGACAAACCAAGTAGAAGATCAAGGATGTAAAGATCAAGAATGAGCGGACAAGGCGGGATAAGTTTGAATCGATAAGACACAAGTCCTTATCAACCAAAGTCATCTTTCCCTGAATAGCAAAGATCGGGCTCGGTGTCATCACCGACCTTAGGAAAGTAGTCTTGTCTCTTACCTAGAATAGCCTTTGTAAATGTAAACAAAATGCATCGATGTTTTGTCTTCATAAGATGTCGGTTGTCACTTAGGAAATAGTTAAAACTCATACATGTATAAATAGCATAAGAGATGGAGTGAAAAGGTTAAGCTTGTGAATTGTAAAACACACATACACGCATGAGCCATCTTTTCACTCCTCTAAATACAACTTAATCCTTGAGATAGCTCAGTGGGTTCTAAGAGTTGTGCTCAGACTTAGCCTGAGCTTAGAGAGGAGTCACCAAACTTTGTCATTTCAATCCCAAGTACTATTCCGCAAGTACTTGGGTAACATATTCTTTTTGATTGATTTCTAATAAAGAATATGATGTTGAAAATTACTTTCTGTGTTTTACTTATGTTAATTTCAGTCATTGTTCACTATTAACTTGTTTTAATATTCTTAAACTGTTTTAAACGATAGTGAACGGGGAACAACATCTTTTTTGTGAGTTAGGAAATTAAAGAATTTAAAAGGTTTAGGCTTATCTATATTTACCTTTGGAATCTTTAGAATAGAAGGGGAGTGATCGGATATCCTATAAGGCTGGAACAGTAAAGACCACTAATGGTCATTAAAGAGAAAGGTCTAGAAGTGCAAAAGAATGAAAAAGACCTAAGTACATCAGTTTTCATACCATGTGCGGCGTACTTACTTGGCGGGCAAAGACATTTAATTTAAAGAGAGTTACGACGCACTCCCTATGAAGTGCGGCGCACTCATTTGTCAGTTACAGGATAGTCACTTAATGAGCATGGCATTTAAGGAGAGGTTGATCATTTACCCCAACTATCACTATTCTGGAGTTAAGCAACGACCCTAGAGTGTATATAAAGGACCCTATGCCTGAGATACAAATACACAACACCAATTATCAACGAAGATAAAAAATTACCAAAAAAGATAGGTGAACTCACACCAAGTTCATCCTATCTAGTTACTTACTAAAGTGAACGAATTTACATGCTACTCTTGGGTTTTTTTAGTTATTGTGACAAGGTTCTAAGAAGCTAGGATCATAGTTTGGTTATTGTAGTTTTCATTTGGGAAAACTAAGTTTTGAATCATTGAACTTGTAATCATTTGGTATAAAGTCTATAAACCTTTTATTATGAAGTTTCCTGAATTTTATATGATTGTTATGAGTATCATTCCTATGATTATGGCGTAGTTTCATTATGTTTGTTTGGGCAATTTGGAAAATGTGATGTGAATATATGTTATGGATACTTGCTTTTGATTCTATGAATTCTACACTTGATTTGGTTATGCTTAGATCATTGATACTCGTTTGATTTGTCATTGTAGTATAATTGGGTCGAAAGGCTATATTGCTTTGATTGAATTCCGATTTGTTTTTCTATAGCAACTCGGTGTTAACCTTGTAGAAATTGGTTAATAAAGCTATGATCAACCTAAGTATAATCTTGTTTAATGCCTAATCTCATGTCTAACGAACTTGATTAGGAAAGTGTCCTGTTAATATTGTCAGCCACGAACCTATCTTTATTCATTTGATATGTTAAGAATTATAGGCCGAAAGGACTTCTTGTCATGTTGAATAGTTATTTGCTTGAATGATTACCCGTCATCTCATGCTTATATGCCTTGTTTGTGCATGCAACTTTGTCCATATGTATGTTTATCCTCATGTTTCTCAGCCTAAACAAACATGTCTTAAATCATTCTCGTTATAAAGTCAACAATTTGGAATCAATCATTGTACTAACTCTTTTGATAAGTGACAATCTTTAGACTTCTCTACAAACACTTGTTAATTGGAATTACACCAATCCCGTGGGACGACCTGGTCTTACCTAATTACTAGATTACATCGAGGGTTATACTTTACCCGTGTGTTAGTCAAAATAATCGGTTAAACTAGTCTTATAAATTTAAAGCTTTCTTAACACATCAGGTACATATCAGTACCATATGACTGCTAATTGCCTTGGCATCAATTCAGAATCTGATAATTCATCAGTTGGATGTGAAGACAATTTTCTTGAATGATTAGTTGGACGAGGAGGTCTATATGAACCAACCTCATGGCTTCACCATGCTTGGAAATGAAAATAAGGTGTGCAAATTGATTAAGTATTTATATGAACTGAAGCAGGCACCTAAGCAATGACATCAAAAATTTGTTGAAGTGGTTTTGTCTAGTGGTTATCTTCTTAACGAATCTAACAAAAGTGTGTATAGAAAATTTGATGAATCTGGTAAAGGAGTTATCATTTTTCTATATGTTGATGACATGCTGATCTTTCGGACTGACCAAGATCAGGTTGACCTAACAAAAGAATTTTTGTCATCAAGGTTCTCCATGAAGGACATGGGGGAGGCTGATGTTATCCTTGGTATAAGGATCAAATATGAAAGTAAAGAAATTTATATCTCTCAGTCTCGTTATATTGAGAAGGTGCTGAAAAAAATTCAACTAATTTGATTGTACTCTAGTGAGTACTCTTATGGATATAAGTGAGAAGCTGAAACCTAATAATGGTAAGGTTGTATCTCATCTTGAGTATTCTAAAGTGATTGGCTGTCTGATGTGAGCCATGACTTGTACAAGGCCTGATATTGCTTTTTTAGTGGGTACATTGAGTAGGTACACTAGTAATCCTAGTACTCATCACTACATGTACCGAAGTATTTGAAGAAAACTATGGATTATAGTTTATCATATACTAGATATCCTTCAGTGTTAGAAGGATACACTGATACAATCTGGATCAACCACACAGAAGATAATTCTATAATAAGTGGTCGGGTATTCTTGCTTGGGGGAGGTACCATCTCATGGGCTTCTAAGAAACAAACTTGTATCACAAGTTCAATAATGAAAAACTTACTTCCTTTGTGGCCTAAACCTACAACACATATTTCTATCCGTTGTGATAGTGCAACTACATTGGCAAAGGCTTGTAGCCAGATGCATAATGGAAAGTCTAGACACTTAGGTGTTAAATATAGCATGATTCGTGAACTTATCATGAATAGGGTGATTTCTATGGTGTATGTAAGATCTCAACAAAACTTAGTTGATCACTTGACGAAGGGTTTGGCTAGAGACTTGATTTTAAAGTATGCTTAAGGGATGGGTTTAAAGTCCACCATAGTCGCTGAAAATTGAAGATAATCAATTTCCTCCTAAGGAACTCAGGAGCTGAATTCAATGTAGAAAGCTTAATGTTCAGAGTCCGGAGCACATGTCTTATATTACATCCCAAGGTTGTGCTCGGTCCTGCTGAAAGGCCAGGTTAAAGGGTTACTTCTTAATAGTTCAATTTTGAAAAAGTGCAAGAGCATTTGCATGAATAAAGGAAACTACCTATGTGAATGTGAAGTTTTGCCACTTCGGGGAGCTCTAGACTTTTGGCTCTTGAAACATTCATGAAATGGATATGGACACATGGATTATTAGTTTCAGGAGTGTTCAAGTGTTTGAAAACTTTGTTTGTATGTTATCTTCGGTTATTTAAACTGGTTAAAGGGTTCAATTTTTAGAACACTCTGATTCTCGAATATTTGAACGTGTAATGTACTAAGATGGAAATTCAATTTTCAAGATATTTTCATTTATGCGTAGGGTTTGTTTTATGTTTAATTTTCATGCAAAATGAATTGTACTAAATTAGGGAGGCTTGTTGGAAATTTAGTTCAATTGAGGGATCATTTCACACCTGGTAATGGGCCTGGAGGTATGAAGTGTACACCCATCAGGTCATTAAGCCACCCTGACTCTGATAGTGTTAAAGTGTGATTGAGGTCACTCATGAGTTCAACTTATGTTGAAGGTATTTATCATGTTGATGAGTTCAGCTTCATACTCTTATGAGTAGTGAGCTGAATGATCTCATCCGAGAGTAGTCTCTTCAGATGGTTCATCTCTTCAGCGAGTGAATTCTTCAGTGAGCAAACTCAGGAACTAAACAAGCTCCTTTAGCGAGCAAACACGTTGGACTGAATTCAAACTTGTTTGTAACTGCTTTGACCTATTCAATGACAGTTTTAACTGCAACTTAATGACCACGTTTAACGGTCATGTAACCACTATTTCCTATAATGGAAGAATAATATTACGTAATTAATGGGCCGGTTAATTAATATAATTCCAGTATTGGGGTTTTGAGTTTTCCTATAAATTGGATCACATACTTGAATGAAAAACACACAGAAAACCTGAATACTTAAAAGCGAAAAAAGGTTCTTGTTTTGTACCTAAAACAAGAACAAAATACTTGGTCTTTTCCTAAGGAGATATTCGTGTAACCCTGACATTAGGGTCAAATAATTTTCTTTAAAAAGTAATTACACGATTCTAAGTGATATCTGGTAAACATTGATTATCTATACCCAACTAGAAAACCCACCAACATAGCGTACTTTGTCACTCAACTAAACTTAGATTATTTCACACCGATCTTTGTAAATTATTTCATCCATTTAAATTAGAATTAAACGTTGAATCTTTCTTTAAAAAGTTCTGAACAACATCAAGGGTCATGATTTAAAAAAAAATACTTACGTTTTATCTTGTAAACACTTTGAAGCATATAATTTAATCCCAAAAGTCTTATGAGATGGTAGCCAACTTATTTCTAAAGAAATGATCTATAATCAAATTAAGTCCACATTTTTTAAAATTTAAAGCGGTGGGTTTCGTTTTTAATAAACCATGTTGTATTATTCATTGTGTGACCACACTCTGCTATGACGAGATTGGGTATGTTGTTGTCGTTGTTTTTGTATACATTGTGTGAATGTTGATAGTTTGTGTTTTTAAAGCTTGAATCCATGGAAAAATCCTGAATGCTTAATGACTTTTAAAAAAAAAAAATACTTGGTTAGGGGTATTAAGGGGTAAAAAATAACAAAGATAATGATTGATGGTGGTTGGTTTGGTATAATGAAATGGACCATTACCCACTACTAAGCAATCAACCATTCCCAAACATTTTGAGGGTAATGACCCTATAATGCTTGAGGGTGCGCTTGGTTCAAACTAGGTAATGGGAAAGGGAAAGTCAAATGAAATACTAAAGAAAGAGAAAAGGTAACGAAATCATTCCTCCTAATTTATTGAGTAATGACCCATTACCTATTATTGGGTAATGGGTCATTGTATTAGAGTCAACCAAGCATCATTAATCATTATATTTGCTATTATTTACCCCTCAGTACCCTCAACCAAGCACACATTGAATTTTTATTTTTTGTACCTTTTTTAAGTTTCTCTCACACTCTTCTACATTATAACTTCTCACATCCATTAATTTTATCTTTAATTTGGCCCGGTATATTTTCTTTAAATCTTACAACCAAGCATCATCAATTACAATAATAATAATCATTATATTCCTTAGTATTCTTATTACTATTCCTTTTCTTATTGCTTAATACGAACCAAGCACCCCCTTAGTTTCAATCAATAATACATGTTCAACGATTTTTTGTCATAAGTTGTGATTGAACCTAAAAAATATTTCTTTAAAACCTTCTACTACACGTTTGTAGTGGAAGAATGATATAACTGAAAATTTTCAACTGTTTGTCTTTTGGCAAAAGAAAAAATATACGAGCAACATTTACAAAAAAAAAATGGCATGTATAGTGAAATACATTCTACATCACATTTTGTTTTGAAAAAATTAAGTATTGTTGTTATAATATTAAGGGGTGTTTGTTTCGGCTTATATAGCATGCTTATGACTTATTTTACATTGGGCTTATGTTTTATAAGCTCATTTTTTGTCACTTATTTTAGATCTTTCGGCTTATATATGTTTTTTATGATATGAAAAGCTTATATAAGTCGAAAAGTTTTAAAATAAGCCACAAAAAATGAGTTTGTAAAACATAAGCCCAAAATCAATTAAGTCATAAGCCGACTAATATTAGTACAAACGACCCCTAAATTGTAAATTCACATATCTAGATTGGTAGATCCAAGCATAAATTCTCACAAAATTATAGTTTTTCATCAACTTGTCGTCACCTATTACTCAATTAGATAATTTTCAATATAAATTTCGTCATTTTCAACCAAATCAAGAACGTTAAGCTACATCGATGGCCCAACACAAAGAGAGACGTGTACACTGAAACAGAAGTTGATTTGATATGAAGTTTTAAAGTGCGCACCGTCGCCGTAGAGAAAAGTTCAATATACAACTCATATATATTTGTCATATAACCAATCAATTAATTATAGCCACTCATTTCTTTTATTAAAATATATTCACCTTTTTAAAAATTAAATATCTCACAAACCGTTAATTATTACGCTAAAATCATATTATCTCGACGAGGATTAAATTATCTTTCATAAATATCGTTATTATATCTTTCGACGAACTTTTTTAAAAAATTTCGTCGGGAAAAATCACACGTGATTTTATTTTTACGAATCACACGTGATTTTTAAAATCACACGTGATTTTTACAAATCACGTGTGATTTTTCCTACGAAATTAAAAAAAAACTTCACGAAAATATATAACAACGCATATCTATGTACAGATAATTTAATTCTCGCCACGACGATGTATTTTTAGATCTCAAGATTCTGGTTTAAAGATATGTTGTTTTAAAAAAAAGGTGAAAAATTGTTTTTTATTAATTTGGATAAAAAAATGAATGGCTATGATTGATTCATGACAAATATGAGTTCTATATGGATCTCAATTCCCGTTGCCATATTGGCAGTCGCATATTTTACTTGACCATAATTATTTTTTATAATTATGTTGTAATTTACGTATATCATAAGGGCATTTTGGTCAAAACCTCAAATACTTGGCGTGTCCAAGTTAAAAAGGGCCTATCAGTATATAATTTCTTTTTCTAGAATCTTCTAAATGAAATACTTTCGTTTTAGTTTTAACATTCTTTTAATCCAACTATTTTTTAAATGGTATATGTAAGTTGTGTTTAGTTTATAAAATAAGTTTTGTTTGTTGTATATGTTTATGAAAGTTTTTATAAATTATAAGTCTTCACAAGCCTAAGCTAATTGCCAAAGACTTATGAAAGCTTATAGTTAGTCAATTAAATACTTTTTTTAAATATAATGAATTATCATGCATAAGCTGAAAATATATTTGAATATAATTTGATGCACTTTTATGCGATTTTATATTAATAAGTTTAAGCTTCAAATAATTCGTCAAACAACTTCATAAAAATATAAGCTACAACTTCCAACTTATAACATAAGCTTCAGCTCCAGCCCAAACTTCTGTTTCAACCCCATCCTGCTAATTTTGACAAACATACCCATAATTTGTAAATGGATGATAACTTCTCACTTGTTTACTCAAGTAGATCTTTTTATCAACTACTAAGAGACTTTTGATAGTTAAGCTTATGTTATAAGCTTTTGACAATTAAACGGACGATAACTTACGAGTTTTCAGCTTGTTAATGGTCTATAAATCTGAATCGTTAAAAGCTTTTCATAATTAAGGGTGTTTGGTTTTTTTCCCTCTTTTAGACACGTAAAGAGTTTTAAACCTCTTGCCTAACAAGAGTTTGAAAATAATCTTACTACCTCCTAATAATATATAAACTGTTTTTTCTTTTGTGTTCTAATCATTTAAACGTTTAAACAAACAAACAACATTATTCGATTTAGATTTAAAGTTTTCCGTCACAAATTCAGATTCAGAATCAATAAAAAAGAACATGGTCAAATCATATCTAAAACTTAGATTACACCCATCAAATATGAGTAACTAATCAACCAAATCTTAAGATCAAGAAAAATACAAAAAAAAGGTTGTTCCTTTAAACTTACTCCTTCCTATTTAACTTAACTCACCAAATATAAAAATAAAAAGTCTTCACGTCAATATAGACCAACTCAAATAAATAGAGAGAAGCCTTCAATCTTTTTTCACTTTCATTCACATCAAACCCTAATCCAATTTTATGGCAATAGTAATCGATTCAAATCAACCAACACAAGCACCAACAGGGCAGTCTCAGTCATTAGCACCTGGGTTTAGGTTTCATCCTACAGATGAAGAGCTCATGGTATATTATTTAAGGCGTAAGATTTGTGGGAGGCCTTTTAGATATGATGCTATTTCTGATGTTGAAGTTTATAAAGTTGAACCTTGGGATCTTCCAGGTTTGTGTTTTTTTTTATAAAAATTTTGTGTTTTTTGAATTGGGTTTGTGTTAAAGTTTTGATTTTTATGGTTTTAATTGTTGTTTTAGAAGGTTAGTTGTAGTGGGTATGTGGTAAAGATTATGTTTTTGGTGAATCTTGGAGTGATCTGTGATATTGGTTGGATTTAGGGGGTGTTTGGGATTGCTTATATTGGGGTAAAATAAGCAGTTTCTGATGAGTAGGTAGGGAACTGCTTATGGTAGTGGTAAAGTGCTTATTTGATAAGAAACTAAGAACTGAAACCCTTTTTAAAATTAAATTTTCTAATAAATTGTTGTATTTTTTGTTTATGTATTTGTGTTTTCTACTCTGTTTTCTCTAAAGTGCTAATTTATCTAACAGCTTATTAGTACTTTTTTATAAGCTAGAAAATAACCAACCTTGAGCACTCCCTTAGGGGTAGTATGTATCGTATATGTTGGTCAATGATTTTGAAAGCATTGAGTTATTTAGAGTGTGATGTGTATTGGGTTGAAATTATGTTTAATGAGAATTTGAAGATTTGTCGAGGCTAATAGTTTTTTGGGGTGTAGATTTGTCGAGGCTAAAGACCAGAGACTTGGAATGGTATTTCTTTAGTGTTTTGGATAAGAAGTATGGGAATGGTTCTCGTACCAATCGAGCAACTGATAGAGGGTATTGGAAGACGACTGGGAAAGACAGGTCTGTTTACCATAGGTCTCAATTGGTTGGGATGAAGAAGACCTTGGTTTATCATATTGGTCGGGCACCCAAGGGAGAGAGGACTAACTGGGTTATGCACGAGTACAGACTCATCGATCAGGAGTTGGAAAAAAAAGGAATTCAGGTCAGGATTGTGTTTATTGCTCTTAACACATATGCATATGTTAGTGTATAGTTCATCTTTCGGGAGTTGTATATTATGGCTGATCTTGCTATATCTTCTCACCTTCCTTCTGAATTCTGTGTTTGCAGGACTCATTTGTTCTTTGTAGGATCTTCCGCAAGAGTGGTTCTGGGCCGAAAAACGGTGAACAGTATGGGGCACCATTTGTTGAGGAGGAATGGGATGTGGATGAGCCAATATTGGCCACTAAGCAGGAGTCTGCTATGCAATTTCCTGTTGATTATGAAGATGATGCATATCTAGATGAAGATGACATTGAGCAGGTTTGAGCACTTGCATAGTTGGTATATGTTAAATAATTATCTATCTATATGTAGTTTTTGTTATGTGGTTGGTACACATCAAGTCTATTACAGATGCCTGATTACGATTTACGAATTTATACTTTAGCTAGTCAACTCTCACGTCAAAGTAATGATGGAACCATAAGTGTAGAATAGTAAAATAACTGCGGCTAATCATGTTGGCTCAGTATTCCAAATTGCCTTTATAGGAGGAAGGGGGAGGAAGAGATGACCTCATCCCTCTTTACGTTGGGGAGCCTATTTGAGATTGTTTTGAGTTTTGCATCCTCAGCTTGCTGTAATCACATACTAAGAAGCAGCTTTGACTAATAAGTTTCTTCTCTATGTTTCTAGATGTATAGATTCTTCACCTTAAAACTAACCTTTTGATAATTTATTTCACCTTATGAAGCAAGTCCGACTAATCGGTTGACTTCTTTATGTGCAAAGATATAAGTTTATGTTTGATTATTTTCCGAACATATTACAAACTAGTATCTAGTAGTGGAATAGAAATCTAGATACAAGCATGTAGACAATAATTTTCTCCTTTTAAGCACACTCTTTTGCTCATCTTATTAGAACTTATCATCAAAGGCTATTTGATCTGTGTCTGTATAAAGAATACATAAAATGATGCTATTGCGAAAGCTCGACATGCATCCAGACCTTGGTGCAAAGGCGAATCTCACTTGGTTATGTGTATTCATTATTCTGATGAATTCCTCTGCTTTTACCTCAGATTCTTGGCTCAGACGTGCCACCTAAAGATGGGCCTCTTTTATTAGACTACCATCAGCGTGATAATGTCAACAGTGCTGATGTATCCAGCGAAACGATTGATGACCCACAAAGCGCCTTGGTGGATCAACCTCAGGCCAACAACGAAGACGTGCCTAAATTGTTTGATTTGCCTGTGCAGAATGAGTTGGATCCCACCTCTGTGAAGCATGAATACATCGCTGACTTAAGCAATGACATAAGCAATGACTTTGATTATGATGTGGATTATCTTCTTGATGCACCATATTTTGATGCTTCTACTGGCGACTTGCAATTTGATGGAAATTCATTCTTCGAATCAGATGACCTGCAAACTGAAGTCAAGACAGAATCTGGCGTTGAAATGTTTAATGACTACACCTCATTTCTTAATCCAGAGATGGAAAACTTGGATTACGCTTTCGATTCTTTTGTAAACGAGAATATTCTCGCTGAATCACCCCTTATTTTCGAGGTACACACCATTACTGCAGTTTCTCTTTATTGCTTCTAATTATATCTTAAAACTAATCTAATTAATATGTTTCAATATCAGGATGCTAAAGAAGAAACTCATCAACTGGGTGATATTAGCGATCAATTCTTTGAAGATCAGAACAATGATTTTGCCTCATCGAAGGACGGTTCAGGTTTGGCGACAGGTGACCTTGAAGGACAGAATTACAATGGTGCCTCCACCTCAAACCAAGAGCATCCGGATTCAGCAGAAACTAGTCACGCAGAAGGAAATCACGAGACGAGTGCAGCAAGCCAACAACTATTTGAAGGACCGAGTAATGATCTCGTCTCCTCATCAAAGCAACAAGAGGCAGATATGCCAACAGGTAGTGTAGAAATTCTATATTTTCTTGAGGTAGCAATATTAACCTATTCATGCATGAATGGACTGATTCGAGTCAAGATAGCTACATCTCATCTCTTACAAGTCAAAACTGGTAATAATAAAACGGTCTGCATAAAAGAAACAAGGTGTATATCCTTACAAATGTTTTTATTAAAAGTTCTAGATTCTATTTTAATGATATAACTTTTGAAGTCATTTGACATATTTTTAGAAGTTCAATTTTCTTGGACATAAGTTTTTTGGGTCACCATGGCCACATTCTGACCCATATCGGGATTTGCCTTTTACCCATTTTGACATCCCTATTTCATACATTGTCTGTTGGTTTCTGCAGATATTGCATACCCATTTCTCCAGAGGGCGAGTTACATGTTGGGCAACATGTCTGCTTCATCTGCATATGCGTCAGAGTGTTCTGCAAAATATTTGGCTGCTGCTGCTGCTCAAGCTTCTACCTCGGTTCGTGTCACTACAGGGATAATCCGTATAAGAGATATTTCTTTTGCAGATAGCAAGCTGGACTGGTCTTTTGGCAAAAATGGTCATCTCGACATTGTTTTCTCATTCGGGTTGGGGCAAAGTGACGTTAATTCTGCAAATTCCCATGAAACTGTTGGCTTAAGTTCTCGGAAGGCTAATTCTTCTGTGTCTAGAAACTGGCTCTACTGCCTGTTTCTTTGTATCATGGTTCTTTCGTTGAGCTCCAAGATCAGGAGCCTCGTTTGTCCCAGATCATACATGAGCTGAATGGTCGATGGTCAACATTCAACTCTATCCATTACCAACAGAGACCTCGATGCTCATGGTTTATTTTCTTTTTACTTTAGCATCTTTAACAAATAATCATTATGGAGGCATGTAGCTCTAAATCCATATGATGCTGACTGCTCTGGTTCTGGAATTCATTTTTTTTATTTGTTAGTTAAATTATCTGGTGAGAACATTAGATGGACATGGGGAACAAATATAAGGTTGACTGCGTATGGGACTTGAAGGAAATAGTACTTCGCTGTTTCATGTCTTAACATTTCTGTTATTAGTTGCATTACAACGAACTGATATGAACATGTTATACGTGTGATGTGTTGTTTGTGCTTATGCATGCAATATTGTTGTATGGCTTAGTGTGCTCGTGGTTATTACCAGTTTGCAGATTTTGGTTTGGTGGGGTGACCCTGCATGTTCTGTTTTTTTTGGCAACACACCAGAAACGGAGACTAAGGGGCAATACATGGTCCTGACTTCTGAGAGGATTCATATGTGCTACTGTTACTGGTTAGCGTTTTTATACTATCCGCTTCCAAAATTTGATATGGGTTTGTCTTGTGTTATACTCGACTGACCTGAACTGGTTATGGGTCTTGCCGTCTTGGGACTAGATGGTCCTTGGGTCCTCTACCTAAATAGTAGGAGTAGTTTTTATGTTTTCACTGTTATGAACTGCCAAGTATGAGATGATATAAAATACACAGCAACAAATAAAACATAGTGAAGTGTTCAAAACATACAATTTACTGTAAATGTACTTCAGCTATCACGCTAGTAAATAGGGGTGAAAACGAGCCGAGCTCGTTTAGCAGCCGAGCTCGGCTCGTTTATATATAAAAGCTCGAGCTCGTTTGAGCCTCACATTTAGCTCGAGCTCGGCTCATGAAATTTTTCACAAGCTCGAGCTCGCTCGTTAACACAAAGCTCGACTCGTTAACACAGCCGGTACCGTTAACACTGTTATACGATAGAAAATATATATCGTATATATTTAGGGCTCGTTTAGGCAGGCCAGATTATTAAATGAGCCCAACTTAGGCTCGAGCTCCTGCTCGAAATTTCGTTTAAACTCGGCTCGTTCGAAACTTTTTACCGATCCGATCCGAAACTTTTCACGAATGGCCATCAATTGCTTCCACCCTACTAGTAAACCATCAATACTAGTGAACCATCAATGAAACAAATGCTTAAAATACTACTGCATTATGTTTTCATTCGTTACTTTAAAACTAAAAGTATGTTTGGCTTGTGAATACAACAAATAAGAGCTTCTAAACAATATAATTTATTAAAATAGAGGCTATGTTTACTTGAAGTAATTTCTAAAACATGATCCAGTTTGAGGTTATAAGTAGCTCTAGCTCATGTATCTAATAATGTCCGAACTTTCACTAATTTTGCCAGGATATCCTAGACTACCTCAAAATCGTGTTTCAATTTATGACTTGCTGTAAATTTGTGATACAAGTGTTTCAAGGCAAATATCGAGACAACCGACAAGTTTGTTGCTTGATAATGCATAGACTTAACAAACAATAATTAATCAAAACCAATTCACAATTTAAAATCATTCAGCATTTTCATCCGTTTCCATCTGTCAATGTCTCATCACATATGTATATGACGAAATTAGGACTTCTTTTGGATGAAACAATCAATCATCGAACAATAATTCTTATAGCGAAATCCAAGCTAATTCACAATTTACAATCATTCAGCACTTTTCATCCATTTCCATCTGTCAATGTTGTCATCACATATACATATGACGAAATTAGGACTTCTTTCGGATGAAACAATACAATCATCGATTTGTGAGAATGACAATGGCCAAATATGTACCTTTCAATATAACTTGGCAAAAAACAGTACATTAATCCTATAAAATTGCATAAATTAGATCTGACAGATACTCGGTCTTTTTATACTTGTTTTTTTTTTGTCTTTTTATACTTGTTTTTTGATTAAAGATTGGTTATAAAAGGATCGTTGTAAGTACCAAACCAAGTATATTCCTTCATTAATAGGATCAATGCTGTAGAAAATAGACATTGTTAATCACACACTGTTGGTTTTGGACAAAGCTGAAAACAGAATAACAAGGTTTACCATTTTGCATTTTTGCGGTTAAAGAACTGTTTTTGACATATAACGTAAGCAAAACTATCTGACTATCATCAAACGTTCGCGGAACCATTTAATAGAAAGAGACCAATCATACAGTCGGTATATCTATAATGCCTATAGCAGAAATTAGATAACTGTCAACACATTTTCATCTTAATATTACAATATTGACTTGATAAAGATAAACAATCATCTATGTTAATTTAATTCATAAAAAAGGAATCAGCAATGAACAATTATATAATTGTAACATGACATCTAATTATTCCATACGCCTTAAAACAATTATTGAGATTGATTACTAACTCAAGATATTTAACATTGATCTCGTCATATATTTTCTACTCTCCAAGTGTTCTGGATAAGAATTAATTATCAATTAAAAGACTTGTTTAAGTTTCGTACTATGATCAAACATTGTACTCTCAAGTGTTCTGTACGGATGCACATGATTAAAAAATGGAAATGAACAAGAATGTATGAATAATTAAATCAAGAATATCCATTATGATCAATAAACAGTTTACCGAATCTACTCTATAGACCTTTTCAACTTTTGTCGACACTCGCCGGCCGGCAACCATGTCAGATAATGATATTTCTAACCTCCGGTGATAACTATGTACATAAAGACATGTTTACATTAATGACTCATCATCAACTATCTCATAGACTTGTACTATAAACCATTATAAGTTTGCTGCAAACGAGTACAACTTTTTCTATAAAACCACACATGGACACTTTTGAGGAAACGTCTGCTAGTCAATCTCGCAAAGTGAGTCAAAGAAAGAGGAGTGGGTTCGATTCCCAGACGGGAATCTACCACTCACTCGAACAGCTTGGGAATGATCACAAGCTTCCAACCGAGGCTTACCTCGACACTGCTACATTCGTGCTGTCTCGGTTTCCAAAAGTGGACCAAGCGGATTCGAAAGTTGCTCTAATAGATTTTGCTACAGGTCATCGAGTCACCTACAACCAACTCAAACGGTCAATCTACGCGCTGGCAACTGGGTTGTACCATGGACTTGGTGTTCGTCAAGGCGATGTTGTTTTTGTGTTGTCACCAAATTCAATCCTATACCCGACCATTTGTCTAGCTGTATTTTTGGTAGGTGGGGTCCTCACTACGGCTAACCCCCTTAACACCGAGTCAGAAATCAACAAGCAAGTAATCGACTCAGGTGCAAAACTAGCCATTGCGGCTCCTAGTGAGGTTCGTAAGTTGGTTAAAACCAAAGTACCAACCCTCCTTACTTTTCGTAATGGAGACGAAAATGATCTCTCTGTTGAAGAGCTTATCGAGTGTTGTGAACCGATGGAGTTGCCAGAAACCAGGTTAACTCAGTCGGACACGGCGGCTATTTTATACTCCTCTGGGACGACTGGAGTAAGTAAAGGAGTTGTACTAACTCATGCTAACTTCATATCTATCATGACACTCCTAATATGGTCGGCGGATAGACACTCGGCTTCCAACGATGTATTTCTATGTTTCCTACCCATGTTTCACATCTATGGCCTTGCGTTTTTTGCTTTGGGGTTATTCTGTACTGGTTGCACAACGGTTTTGATGACAA
This sequence comes from Chrysanthemum lavandulifolium, assembly GCA_022545495.1. Taxonomy (NCBI): domain Eukaryota; kingdom Viridiplantae; phylum Streptophyta; class Magnoliopsida; order Asterales; family Asteraceae; genus Chrysanthemum; species Chrysanthemum lavandulifolium. The sequence continues at coordinate 51,872,769 of CM040245.1, forward strand.
GATTTTGCTTTAAAGGCATGTTAGAGGCTATACACACTCATAAGGTAAATAATATTCCAGCTGTTCCTCCGGTTATACTAAGTTTAGTCAAACACAATGGAGGTGGATATGACTTGTCGTCTTTGAGACGAGTGGGGTCCGGTGCTGCACCATTGAGCAAGGAGTTAGTAGATCGGTTCAGAGCCAAGTTTCCATGGGTTGCCTTAAGGCCTGGGTATGGGCTGACCGAGAGCTGTGGGGCAGCAACTGTATTTCTTGCTAATGAAGAAGCAAAAGCTCATAATGCAGGTTCGGGAACTTTGCTGCCGACTTTTTGTGCCAAGGTGGTTGATTTTGAAACGGGACTTGCTATGCCGCCCAATAGCAAAGGCGAGTTATGGCTAAAGTCACCAACTGTGATGAAGGGTTATTTAGGAAATGAGGCTGCGACTGCTGCAACCATTGATTCAGATGGATGGTTAAGGACTGGGGATCTTTGTTACTTTGATGAAAATGGGGTTCTCTATATTGTTGATAGGATAAAAGAGCTCATAAAGCATAACGGGTATCAGGTATAGCAGTTAAAAATATATGAGTTTGTGTGTGTGTGTATGTGTGTTTTGATATACATATATGATCAAATGACCATAACCACAATTGCAGGTAGCTCCAGCAGAACTGGAAGCCATACTATTGGGCCATCCCCAAATACTTGATGCAGCAGTCATACCGTAAGTTTGTGTTCTTTTGTGTGTGTGTGTGTGTGAGTGTGACAACGTGTGTCTAAGTCCATTAAAACATATGGAAAATGTATTATTGTAGACTTCAAGATGAAGAGGCAGGAGAAATACCTATGGCATATGTGGTGAGAGCATCAGGATCTCAACTCGGTGAAGACGAAGTCATTCAATTTGTTGCCAGTCAGGTTCGCCTAGACACCTCCATAAATCTATAAATGTAGAAAAATGAGGCAGGTCAGAAAACAGGTCAAAATGGGTTTTCAGAACAGGCAATTTCTGGTGCAAGTCGGGATCGATGGACCCGCAAACACAATTTTGTTAAATCTACGAAAAATATTTATATTATTAATGCCTTGAATATGTAGAAAAAATCAAACTACTACAAGAGCTGCAACACAAATCGTGTGACTGTAATTACTTGTATCTCTCAGGTGGCTCCATTCAAGAAGGTGAAGAAAGTTGCCTTCATAAACGCAATTCCAAAGTCAGCTGCAGGGAAGATATTAAGAAAGGATTTAGTGGCACAGAGCAAACAGCAAGTTCAGTCAAAACTTTGACCACCATATTATCTATCCAAAATTTTCCTTTTAGGAAAATTTTTCAGGAATAGATCTACCATTATATTGTATTCCATTAGATATATAAAGAAAACCAGAGAGATGTGTTGGAGGATTAATAAAAGGAAAGCAAGTTCTTATGTAAGCTTAACTATGTAATTCCTTGTGTAACATATGGTTTTGAAATCTGCAGAAAATTAGTATCAAGATTTCTGAGCATATGAGATTATATGATTATATAAAAATGTAGGTTGATGAAGAAAAACAGAATATGCTCTCAGTTATTCAGTTTACTTACGCAGACAAGTGACGACTTACTATCCACAGATTATGCAATTAAAAAGCACTAGATATTTGTAAATATACGTAATACTGGATAAAAAAATTACTAATATGGTCGTTTAATTCATAGTTGCAGAAACAAATCAGATATGATAATTTAAAAGGTTAAAAACTCGAAATTCAAAATAGAAAATCAAAAGAACTATACCTTGTGTGTTATCTAAAAGGAGAGAAGGTAACTGAATCGTCTTGAGCATTTAAAACTGCATCATAGCTGAAATGAACAAACGGAAACATGAAAAGGAACATAAAATTACATAGAATCCACCATGACAAAGAACAAGAGTTGGTCACTACATCAACCACATATAGGGAAGTAATTCATACAAACCATAAAAAAAGTCGATCACACCATACGTTCTTGAACAAATCATTTAATTAAATAGTATCCAGTAAATAGAGTTGTAATACACAAATAATGATGAGATATCAAACTTGAACTTTAAACTACCATTACATTGTCACAAATAGGGAAAAACTCTTTCATATAATCAGAAACAATTACAAACTGTGTATTGGGAATATTTGACTTATAATGAATGAAATATGTAGTCTGTAAGGTGATAAACTTGCAATTTTGACCCATTTCATCTCACAAAACTATCCAGCTATCCACCTCCAAACTCCACCTGAACCTTGCCTTTGGACAGTTTCAGCTTCCTCCATGTCCTGTTCTATTGCTAATTTTTGTGAGCGGAGTGCTTGAACCTCTTGCTCAATGGACTTCATTGATGATAGCCTCTTCTGTAGATCCAAGATCTGCGCCTGAAATCACCGTAATGAATACATTGTATTGTTAGCCACCATCAGACATCTCAATATAATCAAAGTTGGGGAAAAAAAATTTGTCTGGATTTATTTTTTGTAAATGACATACTCAACACATTTTCCCTTATGCTACTTTTTCCCCATTTAGCACATTAAAGTTCAATTAGAACTAAAACCGACACATTCGAAGGTAACCTGGTCTATATTGCCAGCTCTAGATATGTGTAAGAGATGGAATCTTTTCAATTTCCAACAAAATATATATTTAGTCCCTACCATGAGCATTGCATGAATCGACTCCCATGTAGTTCAAAACAAGGCTTTGACTATAATTCAAATAAAATTACCCAAGATGCCCTTCAGTAATGATTAATTAGGACCAAAAAAATAGCCATCAATTTTGCTATGATTACAGAGGGTAAATAGTTTATTTAGCTTCAGGTAAGCTTAAAACGTTAGTTGGGGAATCCCAGAATGGAAGTTTCTGCAATTCTCTGGGGTGAGCTAACATTAAAAGTAGTCACCATGAGGAAGACTAGAAGAAGTCACATGCTGCCTGTCATAAATTTTACGTAGATACATAATAGATAATAGTAAAGAAACAAGGGGAAAATGAACCTCCAGATCATCACATCTTGATCTCTCAGAAGCCAGTTGGCCTTGAACAGAATGCAATTCCTGCAGTAAATTTTGATTAGAAAGATATGTTAAAGTCATAACTTAATAACTGAACTGGCAACCAGTGTCAGAGGTGGTTATTTCGATCCATTTACTTATGTATCAGTTGGTTTTGTTTATAATAATCTCAAATGAGTCAAACAAAAACTAGCTAATAAGGGAATGGATCGAACGCTTCAAACAAGTTGAAAGTTGACCGAAGTGTATTTTTGATGCATGCAACCTCCTAAATCACCTTTTCAAAGAATTAGATTGTCATCGTAACAGTATTGAATTTGTAATCATAGTTAAATCATTATTATGTATTAAACTTCTGAACAAAAAATGGACAATCAAGTCTTTTAAGTCAAGCCAGCTTACAGTACAAAAATAACCCATTTTGACCCTTTACCAAACCTCCTCATCTAGATACCTCTAGCAACCATAAGTACCTTGGATAAGTCGACATGAGTACCATTAAGTTCCTCAAGCTTTTCCTTCATCAGAGAATTTACTTCTTCGACCTCTCTAATGGATGATTCCAATGATTTTTTCTCTTCTTTGACCACATTAACTTCAACTGATAGATCCACTTTAGGTTTTGAACCGACAGGGGTAAAGTCTAAGCTGTCAGATTTGGCTGGTGACTGAAAGATCTTTGGATTTTTAGATTCCTTTGGTGTAGGTCTCATAACAAATACCTGTGTTCAAAGAAAGCACATCGACCTTATAAGAAAACAGTTTTACTTATAAACTATAATAAGATCATATAGCTTAAGTAAATCCAAATTAATTATAAAACACAGAAACTAGTAAATCCAAAAGCAATCAACTGGAATATCTTCATGAAACGTTAACAATACCTCATTGCTGTATTTCCCATTGTAGCCCCCGAAAGCAACCAAAAACAGCTCACCATTTATAAATGCTGATGATACAGAGAGCCCCTGTTTCATATCAGAATGAGATGTGACATCGTACGAGTTAACAACCTAATAAATTCAAATGAAGGCATAGCATGAATACCTCGCTGGCGAGTGGATCTCTTTCCTTTACATTCGTTAAAATTGAGATAACAAACTTGGGCATATCCATAACCAATGTCTCTGATGAACCTGCGATCAAAAGGTCACACTGAGGCTGTTTAAAAAAGTGAAAACATATAAACTCTTTACATATTATAACGGCAAACTGTTGTAGCTTTGATCTTAACCTATTGACATTCGTACCATTTTTATTATCGCCACCACCAACAATAAACCAATTTTCATCAATAGCGACTCCGGCATGGCCTGCCCTAGGAGACACCAAATCACCTTGAATCTGTGGTTGAGACCATTCTAACTGCGATGCAATAAAAACAAAATTATCTTTCTGTAGTTAAGATCTATTAATTAGATGGAAAGTGTAACATGATACATTTGTTTAGTTCATTATGTAAAGGAAACATGCAATCATAAGCATTCAAAAACTAGTTCCACTTCTTCAACCTGCTTGTTATAAAAAGAGAAAGATAAGCTCCAACTCAATTTAAAATTAACTTTGGGTGCACACACACACACACATACTGATGTTTCAAGTTCTTCAGGAGAGGATCTAATTACTCAATCAAGTATATCTTGATCTCCAAATTAAGATTTTGATGCTTAGTTGCAGTACTGATAACTAAAGAGCTCATGGATGTTGCTTTGACAATAGACATAGTGGGGTGGACACTAACTACTGGGCACGGGGTGGCTGCATTGGTGGTTGACAGCCATGTCATGATCTCCTTATTACTGATCCATATCATCGTTTACTATCATAGTGCCTAGGCAACTAGGCTTACTATTTTAAATGTCTAGATGATATCCAACTGCACAAACACTTGTTTAGTTGCAACATGTACATCTACTAACATTTTTTCTAATTTGATACAGGTTAGATATGTTATGCTCAAATCTCAATGAATATAGATTTCCAGAGAGAAGATATTATCTGATAATACCAAACAGGATGGAAATTACCAATATAGTGGCAGCAGAAGTTGGAAAGAGACATATATAATTTGGAAATCACCCCACAAAAAAAGATCATGTATGTAACGAATAGCTTTATGAAAAGATAATAGCACAAATAAGGATAAGCACTTACTGTCTCCAAATCCAGCACGTGGAGATCATTGAAGAAGATCGAATGAGTACAACCACCAAATATTTGAAGGTAGCGCTCTGCATGCACTGCGGCAGTATGATCGAATCTGGGAGCTGGAGGGGTCTGTCTATCAAAGCAGAAGAAATCAATGCTAAAACATTTTTTAGGCATCAAATGAGGTGTGTATGTTGACTTACATAGTGTCAGCAACATTCCATGTCATTGTCTCCAGATCAAGAACATGAACATCATTCATAAGTCGTCTATGTTTGTCCTCTCCTCCAAACATTATGAGTTTTGAACCAACCAATGAAACAGATTGTCCGCCCCGAGCTACCTAAATGAACACCACAAAGTAAGTAATGACCAGTTTCACTTATTTCTGCTCTGTGAATCCAAGGTTACATGCTATACAACTTAGTCAAGAAAAAAGGCCACCTGACCACTATGGGTTGTCCAAATGTCAATCAAAATAAACGTTCCCATACCCTTTGATAGCAATACTATGACATTTTCTTCTATTATCACCTTACTTATTAGTCAAATCTCTTCCATAATCGAGTATGAACATGCAAATTCTACACATTCTCCTCTCTTTATCTCTCTACGTGAATGATATAACAAGATGGAAAGAACAGGAGGCTCATTTTTTACTAGAGATAAAGGTCAATCCTAAATCAGGGTACACTTGGACTTGGTGCCAAATAATGGGAGTAAATCAAATAAATGATGTCATTTAGACTGGTATTGGGGTACAAACAATAGCTGATACATGCATATCGTACAAGGTTTGTTGATTACCGGAACTTTTCCAGTGGCTTCCATCACCCCAAACAAGTGTGATTCAAGATCGATATAATACACTGCAAGAACCAGTAAATTTCAATCAGAACTAAAAACTTATTCACACCAATAGTTAGAAGTTAGAACAGTTCTGTTGTGATAACAAACCTGTCACGTTATCAGATGCACCCTTTGAGTGACCACCAAGGAACAGTAGTTTGTTTCCCCACTTAACCTACATTTAGGTGTGTATTAATTAGCATAGTAGTTAAGAGAAAACGAAATAGCCACAGGTAAACACAAGGATGAATGGATGTTATCGAATTTGCCAACAAGGGTAGCTCACCATACTATGACCAGCTATAGCAGGGAAATTTTCCATTTGTGTACTATCTTTATCATTTTCAGCATCTGATTTCGTGCTTAGTTTTATCGATGACCAGCTTAAATCTTTAAGATCAAACGCCTGCCAATATAACCACTTATGAGTAAACATACTACTTGTGATAAGCAAATATATGTTGGCTTAACGATAATGATACCTGAACATCGGATAAGTATCGCCCATTACGACTTCCACCAACGACATACAACTTGCCATCAACGACAACTGCAGCATGCTACAATAAAAGTAGAAAAGGGCACATAAGCGAAGGAAAAAACAAAATTATATAACGTAGTACACACCTAACAACAAGTGTCATTCAGATTATTGCTTGAAAACCTCGAACGACAAAATTTATAAACAAACCTTATAACGGGCTGATGGCCGACGCCCAGCTACCGGGAGAGCAACCCATTGATCACAGTCCAAAGCAGAATGCCAACTGCCACTATCTGTTCCCATATTAGCTTCCCTATAGTTCAATGAGCTTTATCAGAATAGAGATCTCAACAATCACTGTAACAAACTAACATTCGCAACCTAAAACCTGAAAACCTCTTCCATTCCATAGACTAGTTACATTTTGCTTGAAGTTCAACCAAACACTAAAACAGACTAATTATTTAATCTAGTTCACTCACTAATTAACGCTAGTTAGCTTGCAAATGCATAGATATATTTTCTCATCTATTTTCGCAATCCATTTTATATTAACTCGTCGCAATTTAAGTTAAAACCTTACAACTACTTTTCAACGCCGAATATTATCTACACAGCACACAATAAACTTGCACTAATTCACGATATGAATGACTCATCATCCACCAAACCCTAACAATCTCGGTTCACGATGTCACGCCATAATTAACATCAAATTCATAATTTCATAATATAACATAATTCACCGCTACGTTTACTTGAAAACGGCAGATCACGCAAATTAAAACCTTATATTAACTCAATCAGATCCACCGCATTTTAAGTTGAAACCGCACAACTACTTTCGCATTCCGAATCACGCATTTCAAATATAGATGACGTCATCATCTATTAAACCTACTAATTTAGTCTCAAATAACATCAATTCACCGATATGAAGCCACAATTAACTTAAAATTCATAAAATCACTCTAATATAACATAATTCACCGCTACATTAACTTAAAATCAACAGATCACACAAGTTAAATCACTTAAAAAATATATAAATAATTACGAGTTGATGAGAACTCAAGTAATGTTACCGGAATCTGACGGTTATAGTGGCCGGAGATCTGATCAACGGTTGAGATTTGATTTGATTTGAATGATGATTTTGGTGGTGTTGTAATGAGAAGTGAAAGAGTAGTGGGAAGAATGTAATACAAGTCGGTTGAAGTTGTTTGTTTTTTTACCAGAGATGATGTTTGTGGAAACAGAGTATGATACAAGTTCTATAGCGTAAAGTGCAAGATGTTCCTGGAGTGGTGGTTTGGAATATGGGGAAATTTGGTCTGGATGAATGATTTTTGGGTTTAGTTCACGAGACTATACTATGAAAATAAAGTTGTTTGTTTCAATGTTTTAAAATCCGGTTCGATCCGGCCGGTTGAACCGGTAACCGATGATGTTACCGGGCCGTTACCAACCGGGTTTTTGAGGATTTGAGACCCGGATTAAACCGCCGGGTTTTAGTTGACCCGGGTCGAACCGGTGAACCGAAACCGACCGGGTTTTACTTTTTATGTCTCTTTTAACGAAACAAAACCATAACCGCTCCTTTTCTTCGTCTTTGTTTCTGCCTTTACTCGAGGAACACCAACACAGTTTGTTCTCAAAAGTCACCTTTATATAATGGTTATAAAGCCATATGCCTTACGGTAATGCTACTACGAAAATACCTTTGGTAAAGGAAGGTTCATGTCTGGAACAACATACAATGTTAAACATGTGTCATAATTTGATCTTATATGCATGATGTACTACTGTACATTACCCTTACAAACTTTCTTATAAATACGAGAACTGTGATATGCAAAAATCATATAATAAGAATGAGGCTTTTGAAAAAATGAAATTAAAACTCATATTATTAGTATATATTAAACCCGAATGAAAACGTCGCCGTTTTCCACTGTAGCTGTCCTGTTGCTATTTTCCCGCCAAGTTTTCCCAAGCCCTGGCCCAAAAAAAAGTTAGCCTACTCGGTTTATTTGTCAAGCCCATGTGAGAGGAGCGTGCGTACACCAGCTTTGACCTAACTATCTACCATTACCAATCTATCCTACAACATACACGTGCGTTTCTACCAACCCATGGCAACATGTGGTCAACCTTGCATTTGTACTGCAAAATGCACGTGCGTTCTTACCAACCTTTGTACTTTGCCTTCTATTAGAACCTTCTTCATATAATATAATCTACTATTCCTGCAAACTATACCAGGAATAACAAATCAAAAAAAATTTATATACACAAAGTTTCCTACTCAGGTATGTTATATCCATCTCAGCATAGTATTTTGGTTTTGGTTTATATGGCGTGCATTTGTTTTGAGTTTTTTCCTTACATGTATATGGTAATATCTATGTTTTGAATCTGCATGTGCAAAAGATCTTCGAGCAGTCTGCAAAGGTGTGCACAATTTGGTGAGCCTTTTTTTTATCTTTCTTGTCGTTCTTATGATGATGTGCTTATTTTGCTTTTACCAAATTCTTTCACTTAATTTTACATTGCAGTTTTATGTGTATCATGGTTTTAGCGATTGCATGAAATTCGTCCCTCTATGTTACTCATGCTTGCCTTTTATATGCTCCAGCCTACTAGCATATGTATAATAATATGATCATTAGAATTTAATGTGCATGTATATATGAAGCCAATGTATATCTGCCTGTAACTTTCCTTTATCCAAAATCCATTAGAGTTAGCTCCCCACAATATGAAGACTAAAAAAAAGGCCGTTCGTAGAGTACCGGCTGCTGTTTTTTTAGAGACCAAGGGTCTTAATACTTTGCCTGGAAAAAAATGTGATGCTATAGATGTAGGAAACAATACCTTAGTACCTAATGTAGATGTTCCGGGAGGGAGTTTAGATCCGTTTAGTCATAACCTTTGTGCTGCTGACAATGCTACCGGTAATGTTTGCACTGGTACCACCTCAGCACAACATACTGCCTCGCAAAAACCAAAAAATTGTCATAGCTTTCCTATAAATCATGACTGCGGCCAGGCAAGCACTATGTTATTGCATCAATCTTTGGAACCTATGCCGAATGACACATATGCGGAGCGGGTTACACCGATGCCTAATACACCTGCAAACATCCCAGGTATGTGTCATACATCTAACCATTCGTACCGTCTCTTTTAATACTCATCTGTTGTTGCCTACTTACGGTTTATAAAGCATTTCAATGGTTTTACAGATAAATGTACCATGGGAGAAATACAAACCGAGACACGGTCACTTTAGATGTGCATCCTTCATGTCATGGAACCCATGCACCTTCCATGGATAAACGAAACGCAAAATATATGACGTTTCTAACGAAGGCCGACCATCTGCAGAACCATATGGTTTTACATCATTTCCAAAATTACCAAAGAACCACCAATTGCTATGTAATTTGCCGCTTTCCTTATTTACCTCATATCTTCTAAATTATCCTATCGTGCATCACCGCAATGTTTTTCTTTCTTACTGTGTCGAGAAGATCTATTTATGATGGATAACAGAACGAAACAATTATACCGATCACCTTACATGGAATGCACGCCTTGCCTTTATCGGTAATTTACATTCCAATGCCACTTCGGCAGATGCAAACCAGCATATGAGGCCTCCAATTTCAGCTTCCAACAATCTAAATATGCCCATCAATACCCATCCCTGTCATGATGAAGGTTTTATTATTCTTCTTTTTTTAATTGAAACAATTACAACATCATTCTTATAACATATCCTTTCATTACTTACCGAGGTTTTTTTTCCTTATTTATTTATTCCAGAAGCAATCAATTGCTCATCACCCGTATACGACGCAAAGCTAGCTCACGTAGCACACCTCCACCATGTATCCAAGGCATGTTTATATGCTTGCTTTTCCCCTTCACATGTAAAATAAGAAACCAAAGACATTATTTTCTAAAATATTCTTTTGTTACTTACCATCATCCTTTTTATTTATTCCAGATACATCCGAACCTTCATCATCCAGAATCCGTCGACTACCTACTCGGCGTACCACATTTCAAACATCTATGCAAGGTATTTTCATACGATTCCCTTCCCTGTTTCACATGTATCATACAACAGCGATACTTATATTAACCAGGGAACTTTTCTTATGAATTTACTCACCTATGCAACACAGGCCCTCTGGATCCATACAATACAATGCATAGTAACCAAACATTTCCTTCCCCGCAAAATTTGACCGACAGTTGCCCTTCATCAAATCAAAGTAACCGGTTCCGTTGTCAAATACCACCTCTCAATAATTTTAATCCATCGACAAGTGGCCAGCATCGTCAAACTCAAGGTTTTATTAGTTTTTCACAAAAATAACCAAACACGTAAATAGTTAGTGCATTGCTTTGTACTTACTTGGTACCTTTTCCTATTTATCTGTTCCACCGCAATGCGCCGCCATCAAGCGAGGCCAACAACGACGTGCCTCGCACGCCAGACGCGCACCATCTAGACAAGGTATGATACAACCTTTCCTTTTTTTTCCACACAGCAAAATCAATGCCTTATTTTATTTTAACCACGAATTTTTAATAACACTTTCATTTATCTATGCAATATAGGTCCTCCAGATACATACATTTATATGGGCCAATGTAACCAGGTCTGCCATCATTGCAAGGCACGCTTCTGGTATGATGAAAGGATCACTACAAGTAGTAGGAGCCGGCCAGAGTATCATAAATGTTGCAGTGCCGGTAAAGTTAAGCTTGAGACTCAGGACGAGTATCCATATTACATCAAGGAATTGTTCACAGACCGTCACTTTATGGAGAACATTCGCGCATACAATCAAATGTTTGCCATGACATCATTGGGTGCAGAAATAGACAGTTCAATAAACATGGGTCGTGGTCCTTACGTGTTCAAAATTTCAGGCCAAATTTACCATCGAATAGGGAGCCTCTGTCCAGAGCAAGATAAACGGCCTCAATTTCTACAGTTGTATATCTATGACACAGAAAATGAAGTTGCCAATCGGTTAGAAAGCTTTCAGAGATCCGCCACGGTTTCTGCATGCGATATTGTGGAAAACTTAATTGTCATTCTAGATGATAACAATGAACCGTCCAGATTGTTTAGGACAAAGGGATAAAATGGCGAGGCTAATATTCCGTAATTCAAAGTCCGTTTGTTTGGTGTTATTGGTTCAAAACAAGATGGATCGCTCACTGGGTGATTCTATTGGTGCAATTGTTTTGGCGATGGCCCGACGTAGAGATCGATTTCGATGTACTTATTGAACAAAGATGATCGGAACCGAAAAGTGTCAACAAGTTAAATGCTTCTTACATGTCATTGCAATTCCGCTTATTTTTTGTTCGGTGAAGACGGCTACCATCCGGGACGTGTCTTATTAAGCGACGCTCATCGACGACCCACCCAAGAAAATGACTATGCTAAAATACTATGCATATCGGTGCATGATCGACTCAGCGAATATACCACCTTTCGCGAGGTGGCGGGCTTTTTCAACAATATGTTGTTACCGCCTACTGCAGCATAGAACAGTCACGTATTGACTACATAAGAGAACACCAGAACGATATTCGCAATGATTACATGGCCGGGTTGCACGATGCTTTATCACGAGGCGACCAAGATGGATCGGATGTCGGTTCAAGGACAATCCTTCCGTCATCTTTTACAGGAGGCCCACGGTACATGTATAGCCACTACTTAGACGCATTGGCCATTTGCCGTGTACATGGGAACCCGTCATTCTTTATCACGTTCACATGCAACGTTAACTGGCCTGAAATTAAAGAATATATGCAAGAGTTCCCACATGTCACAGTTGCGGACAGGCCTGATGTTGTTGACCGTGTCTTTGAAAGAAAGATACGCGATTTTGTAACCTTCTTACGAGATTCAAAACCATTCGGCTATGTTGAAGCAGGTACTCTTTTGCCTATATCTACCAGTATCTCAGATAAAGTGCTCACTTTTCTTACCTACCTAGATAATATATTTTTCAAATTTTTGATTGCAGTGTTATACACAGTTGAGTTTCAAAAAAGAGGCCTACCACACTGTCATTTGCTGTTATGGATCAAAGAAAGCCAGCGTGTGCAAGCCCATGAGGACGTAGACATATATGTATCAGCAGAGCTCCCAGACCCATCAACTGACCCTGAAGGCTATAGAATAGTCACAGAGTTCATGATCCACGGCCCATGTGGCGCAGTGAATACATCAGCACCATGTATGCGTGGTAGTGATCAGTGTACCAAGAACTTTCCTAAGCCATTTTCCCTTGCAACATACATTGATCCAAAAGGGTACGTGCATTATCGCAGAAGAGATTCAGCCATAACAACAGTGAAACAGAATGTCACCCTTGACAACGGATATGTTGTGCCGTATAACCGTTCTCTATTGATGCAGTTCTACGCACATATCAACGTCGAATATTGCGAATGGTCCATGCTTATAAAATATCTCTTCAAGTACATTTCCAAAGGCACTGATCGAATTGTTACTCGCATTACAAGATCCCTAGGAAATTCAGAAGCAAGCACAAGCCGCTCTTCATTGCAAATTGATGAAATAAAGAATTTTCAAGACGCAAGGTACATTGGACCGCACGAGGCATGTTGGAGGATCCTTGGGTTTCAGATTCACAGCAGAGATCCACCAGTCCAGCTACTTGCAGTTCACCTTGAAAATATGCAGCGAGTGACTTTTAGAAGCCAACAACAATTGCAAGCAATTGTTGATAACGAGTACAACAAAAGGACCACACTCACTGAATGGTTCAAATACAATACTTACAATACAGATGGCCGCCATCTCACGTATTTGACCTTTCCAAAAGAGTTTGTGTGGTATAAAGATGGCAAGTATTGGCAGTGGAGGAAGCGTTCAACCACCTCAGCAATCGGTCGTTTGGCATATATACATCCTAGCTCCGGCGACGCGTTCTACATGCGTCTGTTACTCTGTCACCAAAAAGGCAGGGTGTCATTCCGCCATCTCCGTACAGTTGATGAAGCCGTCTATCCTACATATAGAGCGGCGTGTGAATCGATGGGTCTCTTAGGCGGCGATCAAGAATGGAACATTGCCTTACAAGAGGCTTCTTTATCAGCCACTCCAACTGAAATGAGAAATCTTTATTGCCAAATCCTCATCTTCTGTGATGTTTCTAACCCTGTTGCATTGCTACAGTCACATATGGATTCCATGTCAGAAGACATTCCATTGATACTTGCACAAGTATTACATATACCAAACCTTCATGTCAATCCAGATGACTTGGAAGGCGGTCTTATGTATGAGCTACAAGCAATTTTGAACTTCTACGGAAAATCTGTCAAGGATTTTGGCTTTGATCTCCCTCCACCTCACTTATTGCAGATTTTGAATAACAGGGCAATCATGCAAGAAAGATCCTACAACCGTGATCCATTAAGGGTGAAAGTGAAGATTGGTTGTTCAGCTAAACACTGAACAACGAATAATCTTTGAACAAGTGATCGATGGTGTTCGCAATCGTCAGCAGAAACTTATCTTTGTTTATGGTCACGGAGGGACAGGAAAAACTTTCGTTTGGAAAACTATAATTACTACCCTGAGATCAGATGGAAAGATTGTACTGGCGGTTGCTTCCTCAGGTATCGCCGCTTTATTACTACCAGCAGGACAAACAGCACATTCAAGATTCAAGATACCTCTTGATTTGACAGAAGAGTCAGTGTGCAGCATCAAAAAGAATACACAAATCGCAGAATTGCTAAAACAAACCGACCTTATCATATGGGACGAGGCTCCTATGAATGATCGCATATGCTTTGAAGCACTTGATCGCACGTTAAGAGACATAATGAATACACCAAATAGTCTGTTTGGGAACAAAACAGTTATTTTTGGTGGGGATTTCAGACAAACGCTTCCTGTCAAGAAAAAAGCTACAAAACAAGAAATTATTGCCTCTTCTATCACACTGTCATACCTATGGCAATCTTTCAAAATCATTCGCCTCAAACAGAACATGTGTCTACAACAAGACAGCCTTTCACCAGAAGGATATCAAGCAATTGACACCTTCTCTAAATGGTTGCTCGAAGTTGGGAACGGGACCATTGGCCAAGCAAACGAAAATGATCCACCAGATTCAAAATGGATACAGATACGAGATAGATACTGTATTCCGACGGCGAGGCAGCTATTCAAGAACTTATTAGTTTTATATATGATCAGCAGACTTTACAATCACCAAACGCAGCATTGTTCCAAGAAAAAGCTATCGTGTGTCCGAAAAACAAGACTGCAGATATAATAAACTCAGTTGTCCTAGATATGTTAGAAGGGGATACTTACACTTTTACAAGTGTCGACGAAGCTGTACCAAAAACAAATGATGGAGGAGCGACGGAACTATTATACCCTCAGGAATACTTAAACACGCTTTCCTTTTCGTGCATGCCCGCCATGAGCTTATACTCAAAATCGGTGCACCTATAATGCTACTAAGAAACCTAAACCTAGGTGGTGGGTCGTAACGGTACACGAATGATTGTTACGCAGATATATAGCAGGCTTATTCAAGCAAAGATCATAACTGGTACAAGAATGTCCGAAAAAGTTTACATATCGCGTATTTTGCTCATTAATAAGGATGAAACCCTTCCATTTGTTTTTAAAAGAAAGCAATTCCCGGTTAAGCTCTGCTCTGCAATGACAATCAATAAAAGTCAAGGGCAGTCGTTGAATAAAATAGGCGTATACCTACCCGAACCTGTCTTTGGCCATGGTCAATTGTATGTTGCATTGTCAAGAGCAACATCTCCTGAAGGTTTAAAAATGCTAATCAAACAGCAGCCGGGCAAAGATAAAAACATGACTAAAAATGTTGTCTACAAAGATTTTTTAAGCATGGTTACAACTGCACAGGTTCCTAATGCTCACATTTACATTTTCAATATACATGTGTCCAACTGCAAGATACCTATCACAATACCCTTTAACCTGTTACAACAAATGTTTGATTATTATTACCATCGTATATTACATAATGTCATGTCTATTCTGTGCTTGCTTATCTTTCTGATTTAGAATAGCCATACTTACATCGTAAATATTCTCCGTATACTCATATACATCTGTGCTTACTTTTTCCTGTTTCAACATACAGTCAAATGGAACAGGCCTCTAGCATTGTACCATCATCCGATTCTACAGACAAAGACAAACAGGCCTCTAGCATTGGGCCATCATCAGATTCTAAAGGCAAAGAAGTTGTTACACACTCAGAAGAGATTAGCCTTGCTGATCTAAAAGAAACAGATACTGGTAAAGTTATATATGCAAAGGTCTACCGCAAATGGACACCAACAAATAAACAAGCAAAACCAGTGGTATTCTGTATCATGCTAATTGATAAGCAGGTACAACATACTATTCTATAACTGCCATAAACAATAGACAACCCATATATTCTTAAAGAACAATCGGGACAAAAAAAACATCTTACATTTATAATTTGCTATATGATTTGCAGGGAACAGCTATACAGGCAAATGTTAACTTACGTGAAAAAGCCAAATTTGACGCACTCCTGCAGATCAATAAAACTTACAGAATAACCGGGTTTGGATTTCAGCCTGCAAAACAATGGATGCAAGTTGTCCCACACTCACTTTCCTTAGCTTTTGGATCATGCACAGATATTAAAGACACACCTGATACAGGTTTCCCAAAGCACTATTTCAACTTCAGCAACCATCGAGACCTGTATTCAAAAATCGATGTTAAAGAATGCTTATTAACAGGTATATAATACACGCATCTATAAAACAGAAACAACTGATACTTAACTTGCTTAACGTATTTGCAGATTACATAGGGCGCGTCCAATATGTAACAGAAATCCAGAGATCATTTAAACCAACCAAAGATTCGGCTATTTGGAGAGACATCGGTGTCCAGAACTTAGAGTGAGCAACAAACATTTATCTGCGAAACCTAATTTTTATATTCACTCTAAAAAATGCTTTGTACTTCTAACAGTGGCAAAACGGTAGGCTTCACTCTATGGAATCAAGATGCCCAGAATTTCAGGAAAGAAGAATATGAAAAAGCAGAAAAACCAACAATCATTGCAATTACTTCATGCTTAGTCAAAGAATATGGAGGTAAATTTAATACTTTAAGCTTATCATTCAGCCTATTAACTTTATCTTTTAACATATGCTTAAACTAATACAGGACTTCAGCTTTCAGCCACATATGCAACAGAATACTACTTCAATCCGGACATACCAGAATACCATGAAATTCGCAGTGTGTAAGTTACCAAACTAACACTACAGGAATACAGTCTAAATTTAAAAAGGTCCTAAAGCCATATAAATTAACTGTCTAGGTATGACGAGTTCTTTGATCCACCTGCAATACTGGATGTGAAGTACGAAAGATGTGCAGATCCGCAACAGGAAAAGTTCAGGAACCGCGTCACTCTAGCAGATTTAGCAAAAGAAAATCCACGTAACCAGCAGTGTGACCACCTTAATTGCAACCCTCATCAAATAAAAGTCTACTAAACAGTTAGATTTCTAATCAAACAGAATGTCCGCTTTACTGTCGATGCAACAATCGACAAAATCGACACAAAAAGGCCATGGTTTTTCAAGAAATGCTGTGACTGTAAGTTAAAAATCTCTGAACAATGGTCACATGCCCAATGCAAGCAACCAACGTCTGAAGACGAACTGCTTTACAGGTAAAGTACAACATTGGCACATTTTTATGCCATTATAAATAGAACAGCTTTTATAGCAATGTATCTATCACAAATAACAGTTTCTATTCTTTTTATACAGTTACTGCTTCAGAGTTGAATTATCCGATGGCACTGCAAATGCGACAATGACATGTTTCAAAGAATGAAGCGAATTCACCGGTAAAGATTGCAAGGAACTGCTGCGAACCATACCACAAAGAAAACTATGAATACCCAATAGAGCTACTCTCTCTACAAGGAAAGAAAAAAATATTTCAGCTACATTTTGATCCAGATAGCACAAAAGAACGTCGAGTTTTCATTCTGGATACATGTTGGGATGAGACACCCTTAGTCACATCAGGAGATTGTAGCACCGGTGAAAGTGCCATGGATTTTACGCCAAAGAATACAGCACAGCCGATACATGCAGCAACAAAAACTGAAACAACTGGAACAGTTCAACCCAAAGAAACTGAAATGGTCCCACTGCCAACAGAAACCGTAAAATCTACACCTCCAGTGCACACACCAACAAGTGCTAGCATCTCAGAAACCGAGGCAACTGGAACGCTTCAAACTGAACAAACTCACACTGCACCACTCACAGAACAACCTTCTTTATCAGAAACATCAAAGCCAATAAAACAAGCAGGTAGAAAAATTACTAGAAGAGCCCTTTTCACAGAGACTGAAGCTACAAACACAGCAGCAAGCGCAAAGAAATCCAAGAAAGAAGACTGATCGAGCGTACACTACAAATGGAAAATGCACGATGAAAATGCATATCATCTACGTATGTTTCACTATCCCTTAAAGACAGTTACTTATGTAAATATTTCTACCTATCACCTAGCACCAAACATCTAAGCAAGCGTCTACCATAAAACATTTACATCGATCTGTATTTTGTGCATGGCCTATGCAGCCATAACTTTAACAATATCGATGTCTATCTAGCGCGTAACCTGTCTACCCAGAACTTTTAAACTTATTAACTAATACCGTTGCTATTTGGTGCATCTATTTGGTATGTCATGACTTATGCATTTATCATTACATAAAAAGTTTGATGCACAAAATAAGTGAACAATGAAAGCATCATTTGTAAAACTAAAAGATTGATAAATACAAAAAACCCATATTTTTATTCATAAACAATAGACATGTATAATGCCAATACAAAAAAAATGCCCAAAAGCTCGCATTATTAATGCACAATCATCTCGGCTAAAAAATTCGCCCGCCCGCAACGCGGCGGACCATCGCCATTCTCGTTCTATCTATGAGTCGGTGTGTTTGGTATTGAATATATTGGAGACTTTATGTTTGTTCGGTATTACGGTTTTTAAGGTTTTACATATGTTTAATAACATGATTAATTAAAGGTTTTTGGATGGGTAGGAAACCGGTATGACCCGGCGGTTCAACCGGCGACTCGGTCGGGTCAATCAAAAAACCGATTCTTAAAACATTGGTTTGTTTTGTGGGTCCAGTAATGAAATGGGTATATAATAGTCATAGATTCATTACACACCAAATTGGTGTCTATGAAATCCATTCCCGCGGACCCCTCTATTTTCCATTACAAAATTCAAATACCTAGACACTTTTTCATTCCATATTTTATCAACCAAACATAAACAATCTTAATGATACACTTTTTCATATCCATTGTCATTTTACCCCATACCAAATTCGATACCCATTGTGATTCCTAGCAACAAACCAAACGGCCCCTTAGTTTTTTTAGCTTTGTTGGGTTCGTTTTGCAGAACGAAATAAAATGTCAAATCAACGGAATGAAAAACGTAATGGAATAAATGGTTTAATGTAATATTTTATTATCATTATTAATTATGTTTGGGTGGTATGATAGGACGAAATGTAATCGATAATAAAAGACTAAAATGTCCATTGATGATAGCAAGTGTATTTAATGTGGTTAGTTAATTATGGACTTTTATGTAATTGTGATTCCATTACAAGACAGAATGAAAAAAAAAAGGGGCTTTAAGGAATAAATTTGGTGTAACGAGTCGTTCTTTGTAATGAAAATGAATCATTACATTGTATATTTGTAAACAAACAATATTTTTCCATTACATTGTAATAATTCTCGCCATTCCTACTTTGATTACAATATACTAAACACTATGTTAGACTTTTATTAAGGTGTGTTTGTTTCATTAAGATGTTTTGGGACTGACTCTTATTATCACATCTTACTAGTAAGAGGTCTGAATCTAAATGAAATAACGTTTTTTTTATTTTTATTTTTTTTATTTTTTTTTTTATGATTGTCAGAATGATTTTAATTGTCCGTTTTGATAACTTATATATTAAACCATCACAATATGATAAAAATAGCTTGTGTAAAATTCAAGCAAAACATTTTCTTATCATATGGTTAACAAAGTTTATCCATTAAATAAATTATTTTGATATATATTCTGAATTTAATATGATGAAAATAGTTGTTATTAAAGTCATAAGATGATACATGTTATAAACTAATTTATTAAACACTAGAAGGGTAACCGCGCAATGCGGCAGCGGGTATCCGGTGACTATTTTTGTTGCGAACAAATGTTTTTCATTTTAAACTTTCTTATTTAGCATGTCCCAAATACTATAAAGTAGTGAATATATGTTTTTCAAAAGTAGAACGTCTAAATTATTAATAGTATAAATGACTAACACTTTTATTTTTCAAATTTTAGCATTAAATTGGTGGTTATAAGTTTAGTAAGCTTTTTTTTATAAACAATTCCATTAAAATGAATCATTACTGGAGAACGGTTACATATAGGCTATGTTTGGCGCAGAGCTTTTAGGAGCTTTTTGGGGTGATGAGCGGTGAGTAATGAGCTTTTTGATTTTTAGTGTTCGTTTGGCACAAGAGCGGTGAGCTTTGCTATTTTATAGGAATGCTCATTTATTCAATGCTTCCTTAAGAAGCAGTGAGCGGTGAGTTGTGGCTGCTCACAACTACTGCTCATAGCTCACCTGCTACTGCTCATATCTATTTTTACCAAACACACCCATAGTTTAAATGATACTTCAATTTTTAGATTTTACATTAATTTTTTACTTTTTCTTTATAGAAATGTTTTTGGTCTTAAAATTTTAAGACTTACTTTTATATAAAGTCACAAATGCTTTATCTATCTATACTACATTAAATGGAAAAATGGTCAATATGGTCAATGTTGGAAAAGTGAAAAATGGAATTGTGAAAAAATGAAATTTTTGCATAGTATCTTTACATGGAAAGTATTAAATTTGATTTTGCATTATAACTATTCAATTTACTTATTAAGGCAAGCCCATTCTAATATGCAGATAAATGCCCGCCCATTCAAGTTGACTTATTCAAATTGATTTTGCATGGTACCTTTAGATGTTCAACATAAACGCTAGCCCATCCATTCAAGTCAAAATAAATGGAGTTAAATAGAGTTTTATTCAATGTTTTAAAAACCGGGTTTTTAATCGACCCGGTCGAGTCACCGGGTACCGGTTCGACGGCCGGGTCAACCCGGTTTTTCGTTTATTATTATTTTATTTTTTTCGACCGGGTCAACCGGTTCGACCGCAGGGTCTACCCTGGTCAACCCGGTTTTTATAAAAAAAATTTGAAAAAAACCAAACCCGGCCGGGTTTCATGACCCGGGTCACTCAAAAACCGGCGGGTCTAGCCGGTTAACCCGGTTTTAGAAACCGGGTTTTTTACCCGTTTTTTGGCCGGGTACCGGTCCGACCGTTTGAACCGGCCGGGTCGACCCGGGTTTAAAAACATTGGTTTTATTAATATACTTTGCATGGAAAGTCAAAATTCATTTCAATGTATTTTTTGCATGGTGACTTTGTATGGTAAGTTGGTAACTACTAAAATTTGATTTCAATGTATTTTCAATTTCCAAATTTGCTAGCACATTCATTTTTCATTGGCGGGAAAAATTAATTGAAACATTTCGTATTTCGCCTATATAAACAACCCCCAAAACAAGTTTCTATTTCACAACTAAAAGGAAAGGAAAAATAAATAATGGATATGCAAAATCAAACGAATGTTGATGATGATCTCGAGGTTAGTAATTGATTTTTTTATGATCTTGTTTGTAATGTGAATTGACACTTCTTTGTTTATGGTTTTAGGAGGGGATTTTAGACAGGTTTTGCCGGTCATAAGACGTGGAACACGAGCGCAAATTGTAGATTCGAGTCTACGGATATCTCATAGAACAACAAAGGGATATCTCTCATGGCAAGCTTTTGTTAGTTAATATTTCATAATTGATGTAATGTTTTATTTTAAGTTTCATTAAATATTTTTAAATGTTGTTTGATACATGTTAAGAATTTTTGCTAGAGTTGAATTATCACATGTTACAACCGTTTGTGATTAAATTTTTATTTTTTCACGTTCTATTTTGAACGTTATACGAAACACTTACCACAATATTGCATATCGTTAATTGTCTGTCGCTAGAAACCGATGCCGCTAGACACGGGTACTCGCCTAGTACTATATAAAATGGAAAAACAGTCAAAGTGAAAAAGTGGAAAAGTGAAAAAGTTTAATGGTCAAATGAGAGAGAAATATATTTGTGTAATTAATACTCTTATTAAAATACCCCATTACTTAAAAGTACAATAACTTATTCACATTCTACAACCAATTAAAAGTATATTAACCAAATTAAAAACAACCAATTAAAACACCCCTTATTAAAAAGTACAGTGAAAATTTCACAATGTACAATTTAAACAAGGTACAACATAATTCTAAATATAAAATAATTAAACACACTAATTAATGCTATTTTTAAAACACCCTAAAATCAAAAGTACATGTTATTATAAACATTATACAAATTAATAAAACACACAAAGCTTCATACAAGCTAACAAGTTGATGGTACATATAGTTTTAAAAATCGGACCGGACCAACGGGTTCAACCGGAAACCGGTGTCGCCATCGGTTCGGCTAACCAATAACAGCTATCCGGAAACGAACTAGAGAGGACCCGTTAAAACCTATACAAACTGGTGAATCAGGTCTCATCGAGATCTATTTCTCCGGTTAATCGTCACAGGGTACTCGCCGCCGCAACGCGCGGGTACCCTGCTATATTATATATAAAGGAAAAACCAAAATGTAAAATTAAAAATTTGAAACTATTAACACATATCGAAACCGGGTTAACCCAAGACGCTTCAAACCCGTGGGTTGACCTGTTTAATTTGACCCGTTTGACCCAACTGTCATATTGACTCGGTTTAAATCGACCGTTTTTGACGGAACGGTTCAACGGTTGAACCACCCGGGTCGAACCGGGTTTCAAAACGTTATGTTTAATCCCAAATCTTCAAACTTTTATTATTTTTCGTTTAGAACCCATAAACTTTTTTTTAACACAAAACGATATGTCGCTATATAAATATATTATGTATAAGTTTTTCTTCAAAAACGATTATAATGTTTTACAATTATGAGAAAATATGTGCCCGTTAGTGCACATTTAACTTTTCAATAGGCTAAATACGCTCATTTCAAAAAAAAGATGGGGCTAAATGTGCCCAAATCTTTTACAAAATAGCCAAAATTAGCCAATTTTTATTTTATTTTGGGCTAATCTTATTCACGCTAATTTTGGTCACCATTAATTCCATCCTTGTTAGTTTTTACGCGACAAATAACGTGTGTTGTTAGTTTTTATCCCATAACCGATGTAATGTTTACTTTCATTTTCATTAAATGATTTCATATGTTATTTGATAGATGTTAAGAATTTTGTCTAGACTTTAATTATCGTATAGTACAACCGTTTGCAATTGCATTTTCATCGGTTCACGTTATATATTAAACGCTACACAAAACAATCACCACAATATCACAAATTATTAATTTTCTGACGCTAGAAATAGCTGCCGCTAGGCGCGGGTACTCGTCTAGTAATGTAGTATAGATAATCATTCATCTCCATTTGATCATACAACATTAGAACCTCACGAGGAAAATATCTACTACGTACATTCGAATTTAATATTCTGACCCATAATTTTGTTTTGATTTTCCATACTCACTACATTTATTTACTCTAAATAAATAAATAAATAAATAGTTCAATCTTTTCCATAAATCTTTGATTTCTTCAATCTTTTCCATAAATCGTGATAACCCTTTTCCTAAAACTCAAATACTTCAAACTTTCATCCTTCAATTTTTACTAAAGCCTTCATCTTTTTCCACTTCTTGAGTTGCACACCAAGTGTTTGACATTTTGCCTCAACCAAACCAAACCCACTTTATTTTGATTCTTTGACCGTCTTGGTCAAAGAATCAAAATATGAGTTTGTTTTAGGGTTTTTGGACCTTCTCGGTCCCTAAATCGAAGTTTGTTTCTCCTTTTGGGCTCCCTCCATGGAGGTGAGTGGTTGTTCTTCGGTGGGTGTTTGGCCGTGTCCTTTTAGAAATTTCCATTGTTGCCCAGATGGAATGGCGGGGCGAAGGGTTTCTCGGTTGGTTGCCCATATTAAGCGTCTCCATTTGTCGTTGGACGATCGGAGGGGCCTTGCGAGGCGCTTTCATGGATTGTGAATTGTTTGTTTCGGTTGGGGAGGCTTTAAAGGTCTCGGATCAGTGGTTGTGTGGGGTGTGTATGCGTCTACATGCTCTCAGTCGGGCATGCCATCATGAGGATGGGTTGGCTCGGTTCAAGTGGGTTACGGGAGATGTTGAGGAGTTTATAATGGGGATCGCTAGGCCACGTGTTGGGAGGGAATTGGTTCCTTTGGGAGGGGTGGTGGTGGATGAAGTTCTCCTTGATCGTGTGTTCTCCCTACCTATCACGACTGTTAAGAGCATCCCTCATAGCTGTCGTATGGCTTTTTCTCATGCTTTAGTTGTTGCTCTGGGTAAAGTGGCGGCTATGCCAACATCTATTGAGGCGTGGGTAAAACTTTTGTTGTTACCGCGTTGCACGTTACGTGTTTTCAGGCCTTCTAACCGTCAGGAGCGCAAGTCTGGTAATAGGAAGTCTTTGCAATGCCTTAGTATTCAACGGTCGTTGGCTGCTTGGGGTGGGGATGGTTTTGATGAACTTATTCTCTCGCTTTTTGCCCAACCTCGAGGTGGCCCCGGAGAGGATGGGCTTGGCTCGGGTCCCAGTAGCTCGGAAGTGTTCTAATGTTAAACAATGTTTGAGAAAAGTTTGGACGAGCATTTCACTGCGGCTGTTAAAGTATTATGTTCTTCGGGGGTTGCACCTTATGGTACGGATACTTTGACAACGTTGTTGGCTAAGCATCCCATACTTCCTCCCCCGGTTATGCCTGTTTCCTTGCTCTATGAGCCTCCACTTGTTGTGGATGTTTATAGCGTTCTTGAGTGTATTCAATCTTTCCCAAAAGGGACTTCTTGTGGGCGGGACGGATTGAGGGCCCAACACATTTTAGATGCTTTTTGCGGAGAGGGGTCGGCGATCGCTGTTGGGTTACTCAAGGCTATCTCTGTGGTGGTTAATTTATGTTTGGGGGGGAGGTGCCCTAAGGTTTTGGCGGAGTTTGTTGCATCTGCGCCCCTCACACCGTTGCTCAAACCGGACAATGGGATTAGGCCTATTGCCGTGGGAACGATTTGGAGGAGGCTAGTATCCAAGGTGGCTATGAGGGGTGTCAAGAAGGAGATGTCCAATTACCTTGGTGATTTTCAGTTTGGGGTGGGAGTCCCTAGTGGGGCAGAGGCCGTGCTCCATAGCGCGAACAGATTCTTACATGAGTTTCATTCAGATGGGTCGTTGGCTATGCTTACTGTTGACTTCTCAAATGCCTTCAACTTGGTGGATCGGACTACCCTTTTAAATGAGGTTCGGACTCGATGCCCGTCTATTTCCCTATGGGTAGATTTTTTATATGGTCAGTCGGCGAGGTTATATGTGGGTGACGACCATATTTGGTCCACCACTAGAGTTCAGCAGGGGGACCCTTTAGGGCCTCTTCTTTTTGCCTTAGTTTTGCACCCACTTGCCCACCGGATTAGGGATTGTTGCGCTTCTTTCCATGCTTGGTATTTGGATGATGGTACGATTATCGGTGACACTAAAGAGGTAGCTAAAGCCTTAGATATAATCATGGCTGAGGGCCCCCACCTGGGCCTTGAACTCAACATTAAGAAAACAGAAGTTTTTTGGCCCTCATGCAATGGGGTGAAGGTACAGGATGGTTTGTTTCCCCACGGGATTGGGAGGCCGACATTGGGTGTGAAACTCCTTGGAGGCGCTGTTAGCCGGGATGCAGGGTTTATTAGTAGTTTGGCTGTGAAAAGGGCATCTCGTGCTGTGGAACTAATGAGTTGTCTCACAAGTCTGCGCGACCCTCAATCTGAGCTCCTTTTGCTTCGCTCATGTATGGGCGCCGCAGTCGATGTTCGGTCTCGAATGTGCCAACCTATGTATATAGGGAAGTCATTTATGTTTTTGACAATGGTCTTGGAAGGCAATAGAGGCCATTGTGGTTTGTGGGGCCCTTTTTTGGGGATTTTCAATGGAGGCTCGCATCCCTTCCGACTCGGTTTGGTGGGTTGGGTTTATGTTCGGTGAGGATGTATCTACTTATACTTTTGTGGCCTCGAGGGTGCAATCTTGGGTTTGCGGGATCACATTCTTGAGGATGTGGTATTGATGGGGTTGACTACGATTATGGGTATGCAATGGATCGCTTGCGCATGTCCCTTCCCTGATTTCGATCTTAGCGGTTTCTCTAACAAGGACACCGCCCACCTAAAGCACAAAATGTTTTGGCGTGTGCCCTTTTAGTGGAATCGTCCGGATTTTGGGAGAAAGTTTGATTTATCCCCGGCAAAAGCGGTGTTTGAATGTCTCCGAGCTCCTCATGCTCAAGATTTCTTGACTGTTATCCCCATTGAAGGCTAGGCCAACATATGTCGGCCTGGAGTACCGGACTATCCTTAAGTACCGGCTAATGATCCCTCTGCTTCGGTGATGAGCCTTGCCCGATCTGCCGCAAGGTTTGTTTAGATTCCTTTAGCGAGCATGCGGTCCATTGCAAGGAGTTACCGGGTTTCAAATCGAGGCATGATTTGGTTAGGGATGTTCTATATGATGTTCTTAAACGAGCGTAAATTTCTTCTAAAAAGAGGCCCCGTGAACTTTCGGCGGATCCGCTTGAAGGAGGTCTACTTTACGGCCACCGATATACTTGTGTTTGGATGGGCGGGGAAACATGCTTGTGTGGATCTTACCGGAGTGTCCCTCTTGTTGGGCTAAGGGACAATGGGTTTGTTCATGGGACAAGCGGCGTTGAAAGCGGAATCGAGCAAAGTTGCTAAACACGAAAAGCTTGTTTAGAGAATCAACACGATTTACCCCTTTTGCTTTTGATACATTTGGGTTCCTAGCTTGGCAATGTGGAGTTTTTGACTAGGGTTCAACGGGTTGTGCAAAGTAATTTTGCGACCCCTAAGTCACAAAATTTCATTTTTAGTAGAATTGGTTTTGCCATTCAAAAGGGGGTGGCGGCACAGCTTGTTGCCCGTTTGCCTGCCATCTTATTGTAATCCATTATAAAAGTCTGTTTTAATGAAAAAAATAAATAAATAAATAAATATACTGTATGTATTCTAACACATTCTAATATTAAAAAAATAAAACAAACAAATAAAATATCTCAATTTCTTCCATATCTAAATTGTAGATTATATCACACATCCAATGTTTATAAACAACCACAAACAGTTATCTTTCTTACAACATCTTCACATCATGAACACCACTATAAGCAAGAAATAGCAAGGAACAAAAAACTCATATACAAATTTTGAATCTTTATACACACAGAAGTCATATATTTAAAATTTTAACCAAACCAACATTGATAAGTTTCACAAGAAAAAGAAAAAACATCCTTGTAGATGGTCGGAGGCTGAAGATGGTGGAGACTACGGCGCCGGTTGGAGGTAACGGTGGCGGCCGGAGGTGGACGGCGGTGCTGGAGTTGAGTGAAGGGTTTAATGGGTGTGGATAGGTTTTAAGGGTTTGAGGAGTGTGTAGTGTGTGAAAGGGTTTTCTAAGGATAAGAGGCAATAAGACATTATTAGAGCACTAGTTGTCACGACAAGGCTTAGCCTCTTCGTCAGTGTCACCTCAGCGCCATATCACCATCTCACTTCTCCACAACTAACCACAACAAACCCCCTCCTCACTCATAACAAACCTCAACCTCTTCATTTGGGGCCCACCACTTACAACTTAATTTTTTTTTCACATATCCAAATAAAATAAAAATCATTCTTAAACTAAAATTCATTTATAAAAATAAAATTACAATACCAAAAACACCATTTTAAAACACTATTTTACTAAATTTAACAAAATCAGTTTACGTATTTTTTATAAATGAATTTTTTGGCGCTTTTCTTTTGGTCAACTAGGCAAGCCCAATGGGTTTTTCTTTTAGGGCGATATGTATTTTTTGCTATTCACCGATATATCATCTTCTTCAACAATGGAGTCCTTGTATTTTTGCTGCAAAAATAAAATAGTGCAATTTGGTATTTTTGCTGCAAAAAAGGTAATAACTCATTTTGATAAAACGTTTACCTCTTTCTTGGCCCCACTCTTTGTCAGAAAACTCCTTCGTCGTGCAGATGACGAGCTCATCAATGGCGAAGGACGGCGAGGGGGGTCGGTGTCACGGAGCCGGACGGCGAGGTGACACGGTGGACGGCGAGGGGATACGACGAAGGGACACCGTGCGCTCTTAACACCTCTTACTGGTTCAGACTTCCACAGGTATTATCATGTCTGACTCAAAATGAAAAACAAACAAGACCAATGTCTGACCGTGTCTGACCGGTAAGATGTCAGAGGCAACCAGACTTTTTTAAAAAAAACAAACAAGGCCTTACTTTTATATTTGTAGAACAAACGTGGTCGAAGTTGGAGCTCGAGCTCACCTCGTTAATAACTAAAAAGCTCGGATTCTGGTTTATTTTGAGCCTTTTATTATGGCTTCAGCTTGACCAGTGACGTGTTAAAAGAAATAAATCTCAGATGTGACTCGGCTTGTTAAGCAGATTAGGCTTGAGCTCATTTAAATATATTTATATATATACACAATATATATACACATATATATCAGGCCCGTTTATGCTCGTGAGGCCAGTCGGTTTATATATATAAAGCTTAGGCTCGAGCTCGCTTTGGCTTGGCTTATTTGAGCTTTTTACCGATCCTGTCCCAAGCTCTTCACGAGTAATTTGACTCGTTTCCCGCCTATAACAAACGTTTTTGTTATTGTGTGGAATAGTGTTTGTATTTTTGTTGTGTGTGACACAAATAAAAGGAGCGATTTCAAAATCTTTTTAGTTACGTTCATGATTATTTAATTTATGAGTTATGATTTCATGATCATTATAAGATGATATATGATTTGAAAATCTTGAACTCTTAAAAGATAAACTTTGACATGATCGGGAGAAACGAGAAATTATAATGCGCACTTTTGTGGCGGGATTATATTGTTTATTAAATTTAATTCGAAAACCTAAGTTATCATTAAGTATTCTAAAAATTATTCATTTTATATCATTGATAAATTTTTAGCAATAATTAAGTTGTTATAATGCTAAACTTAATGGGGTTATTGAAATGGCCATTTAAAAAAAGTATTGAATACGCCGCATAGGCCTAAACCCTATACACCGTATACAATCATACGCCGTATAGGATCTGCCCTATACGTCGTATGGATCTGCAAATGTGAAAACTGCATAAACTACAACCTGAACTAGACCAATTTTGAAAGTATAAAATCTCTTGAAATACATTTCATTAACATAATACATAAATATTTTACATGAGTTCAATAAGCGGAAGCATAAATACTATAAGCGCGGGTGTTAACCCAAACATCCTTATTCTGACCCATAATTAAAAGACTTTACTAAAAACGTTGATTGACATAAAAGACTTGACTGACACAAATCTGACACTTAATCGTAAGGTTTTGGGGCGTTATCAAGCTGAATAACAAAGAATTGTTGAGATGCTCGTCAACTATGGACACGAGCATTACCACTCCCTCGAATCATCTCTTAATCTAAAAGCCCCAATCCTTAAAATAATCTAACCTGCAAAATAGAAACTAAGCACGGTAAGTCCTGATGACTTAGTGAGTAAACAATGTTAAAGGCTAAACGTGTGTTGAAACATACAATGATCTATAACAATATAAATGGTAAGACACACACCTTCTCCAAGTGTGGAAAAGGCTATGTATACCTCAACTAGGTCGGTTGGGCTTTGTATGGGTCGCGCATAGTAAGGCTATTACATGGTCGCCACTTTTGATCCTAACAATATAAAGTGATAGATTAGCAACAATGGTATAACACCCTGAAACCGGGCCTAAGCATTTTATTACAAGAATGCCATTTGAATGGTTGACCATGACTTCTATAAGTTCAAAGAACTTACGGGATTAGTTAGTCAAACCCGATAGTCAAAATATAAGTATATAATGTTATGTAAATGGTTATGGAAAATATGATGTGTCACATTTATAATAAAAATGGACTTAAAGGACTAATATTGTCAAATAGTAATTGAGTGATAAAGTTATTGTGGCCATAATAGAAAGAAAATAACTTAAGGGTCCTAATGTGCCAATTAGGCAAACTATACTACTAATAGTTATTTTCTACTGCATTCTACACATTCCAGAATATTGTGGGTGTGTGTGGTACGGTTTGGAGAAAAGGGAGGGAAGAACCAAGATCACTGTAATGATAATTTGAAGGTAGATTAGTGCTCCAATCCAGTAATAACCTTGTATTGATCATCCCTACAAGTAAGTAATCTCTTACCCTAAGTTAATTGTTGAATTCAAGAATTAGGGTTCTTGATATCAATTGGGAATTTGGGTAAAAAGATGTTTATAAGCTAATTAAAGAAGTTATGATGAATATGGTTTAAGTTTTATTGAGTTAAGTTAATAAGTTAATGGGATTAATTATCATGTAATCATCATATGATTATATGATAGTTAGAAATGGTTAGAAAGGAGAGATGGTGGTAGTAACTATGATATAGTTGATTAATTATGTGTTTATGCCTATAGTGATTATGACTTCGATGACAAGAGTAAAGATGATGATGTGCTTGGCTTCATTAGCTTGGAGCTAAGGTAAGTAAACCGGCTATAATGTAAAGTTATAATGATTTCTATGTGTTACGCGTTATGTGATGTGCTAGATTGATGATTAGCTTTGTTAGTTGTGCTTATGTGATTATGAGCAAGATGCTGGTTATGTGTCAGTCGAGAAAGGATTAGAGGAAAGAATGGTTAGGGCTTTAAGTAGCCGAGGTATGTGGTTATGCGTTATAATTGTGATAGCGTGTTATGCGTGAATGAATTATAATGATATGTTATACCCGCTTTACTTACTAAGCATTCGTGCTTACGGTTTAAGATGTTAATGCTTTGTAGGTTGTTATGTGGTGATGATGGTAAGCTTGGGCTAAGGCTTACGGATTGCTAGTTATGTGGAAGATTGGAAGATTGGTAAGGAAGTAGGAGCTAGATAGTATACCGAGCTCAATGTTGAGTTTGTACCCCCGTTGGTCCTATGATAGTTTGTATGGTGTAGTCAAGTGTCAATTTTTATGTTATGATTGTCTTGACGAATCGGTGGCCAACCGTTGGGTCAAAGTGTGTTTTAAGTGTTTATAGTCAAAGTTAAAGGGGCGTTTGGCATAAACCTATTTATACCTATTTTGGGTTGTAAACAGGTCATTCGATTATGGAATAAGTTTATTATGTTATACTAATGATTTTGGTTGAGTTTGGTATGGTAATGAGTTGCTAGGAGTCGTTTGACATGAAATGGGTCAAAATGGGTTTTGGGCACAAAAACCCGTCATTTTGCAAAGTACTATTTTGAGGGTCAAACTATAAATGTTTTATATGAAAATGAGCCCAAGGATAGAATAAGTAAATATGGAAAGTTTCGTTAATTGTCGGGTCATAGAAGTTGTTTTCCAGAAAAATGGGTCAAAAAGATGCATAAAAGGGTTATGCAGAAAAATGGGCGTTTGGGTTAAGTGTGTTCTCACCCATTTTGGGTAGCAAACGAGTTGATTGATTTTGTAAACGATTTAGTATTAAATGTTAATGGCTTTGAATGAGTTTGGTGTGGAAATAAGGTAGTATGGGTTGTTTATTGTGAAAATGGGTGAAATTTCGGTATGGGATACACTAAATTTCAATTTGAAAGTGGAATCTGGAACCAAATTTCGGTTTGGAACCGAAATTTGGAACAATCTGATTTTGTCACTTTTCGAAAAATCATATCTTTTTATCCTTAAGTCGTCACGGGTCGTGTCACCCGTCATTTCGAAGGTAATTGAGTCTAGTTTCATTTAAAAATAGTTTCAAGGTCTAGATATTTATAAATTTTTGTCAGATTGTAAAAGAGTGACAGTGCAGTTTTCAGGTGTACTTTTTGCGAAAAATTTTCACGTTTTTTAGTCGTGTCGTTCACGGGGTGTTACAACTTGGTATCAGAGCTTCGGTTTAAGTGAATTAGGTTTCCATTTAGGTTTCCTAGACTTAAACCACTATTAGAATGCGTTGAATGTAAGAATAAGTTATGCATGGAAGTAAATGTTTAAGTTTGAAGGGAATTATAAGATAGGTTTTATGAACCTAAGTAGAGAATAATGCATGTGTTTTATAATGTTAATGTGTATGTGATATAAGTCTGTGTAGGGCCTGATATGTTTATATGATTGAATCGCTATACACTTTGGTTAGTGCTGGTAATTCTCTTTTGATTATAAGAACGTGTTTTAAAGAGTTGTGGTAATGGAATGTAATTAAAATGGTAAGTGGTATTAGAGACGGGCTATAAGTGAACTAAAGTATCGAATGCTTAGAGTATATAATGTAGTAATGATAAGTGAGCTAAAGTATAATGTGTGAAAGCAAGATGAGAATTGACACATTAATTGTTAAGTGTCTATTAATACGAGATGTATAGGATAAGGCTAAGAACGATAACTAGTAATAATGAAATGAAAATGGAATAACTAATGAGCTCATAACTAAAGAAGAAATGAGTTGAGAATGTAAGTAAGAACGTAATGACATGTCTTATAGTCAGAATGTGATAAGTATGTATAAATTTAAGACAATGACTTGAAATTATGATATCACGGCTAATGTGTATCATTAGTTGTGATCATTTAAAAATGAAAATGATAATGATAATTGGTAAGGATGTTTTAAATGAGTAATAAGAAAGTTAGATGTGTAAACACATGTGTAAATATAAGAAGCAAGTGTCATTTCCTAATAATACTATCTTAAAACTAAATAAACGGAATGGGAATGTGAATGTGTGTTAAAATGATGATGACTTGGATCTAATGTTAAATGTGAAAGGTTAAAGGTAACTATTATGTAATCGATGAGTTAATGATAGTTAATGAAGTTAATGATTGTATCCTCTGGGATGACCAAGGTAATGGTGGTATCTTTCGAGATTACCATGTGAATGATGGTATCCTTTGGGATGGCCAAGTTAATGGTGGTATCTTTCAAGATTACCATGTGAATGATGGTCTCCTTCGGGATGGCCAAGTTAATGGTGGTATCTTTCAAGATTACCAAGTGAATGATGTTAATGATGGTATCCTTCGGGATGGCCAAATTAATGAATGAAAAGAAATCTTTCGGGACCAAAAGTATTGCCTTTACTGGCAAGGGGTTGCCTACATCCTTGGCATATAAAATATCCCCAAAATGAATGTGAAAATGGTATGGATCCAAGTCTAAAAAGTTAAAAAGAACTAAAAGAAAGAAAAGTGAAAATGCGTAACGAATAGGTACGAGTGTTGTGTTGGAAGCGTGTAAGTAGGACGACTTATGATTTCCTTAGTTAAATGGATTGGGACGCCTTTCATTTAATTAAAGAAATTGTGAATCACTGAACCATGAGTTTATGTTCCTTGATTTACATCGATTGGGACGCCTTTCCATGTAAATGAAGAAGTGTAAATGAGTGGGCTTATGTGTTCCCAACATGGCATGAGTAAGGTAGAAGGGATAGAAAACACAAGCCTAGAATTAGTTAAAAGTCTTAAGAACTAAGGTAGATGAGATATAATTAGAATGCAACTTTTAATTGAGACATTAAGTGAAACCAACCATTAGGCGTCTATAGTATAACTCAAAAAGATTAAGAAATTGGTAATGATGTTATAGCATGCCTTAAGGCGTGGTTCAAATGTGAGTAATGATGGAAATAGATGCTAATTAGTATCAACACTCATATGAGTGAATGTGAAGGTATAAGTTAAAATTTGACTTTTGAAGTTAAAACGTTGAAACTTCTTATGAGACTCATAGTGTTTGACGAGAAATTTATTGTAAGAAATAGAGAAAATGAGACAATGTAATGAAAACGTTAATGAAGTAAAGGAATGACCAATGTAAGATGGGTAGATAATAGTTAATGTTAAGTTATGAAAGTCAAAGTAAGCCAAGATTTCCCCAAGTCAATCTTAACACTTTGTGGAAATCCTTAAAATGAAATAGCAAAGATAAGGAGTTATAGAAAAATGTTAAAGCGGATAATAGAATGACTATGGTAGAAATGAAATACTAAGTTGTATAGGTTAACGTTTGACTTATGTAAAGTCAAAACCGCGTAAATTTCCTCAAGTCGCACATAATCCTTGATTTAAAAGTTAAATGTAGTAAGTAAGAATGCGATGTGATGGAAATGAAGTTGGCAAAATGATACAATGATTATAGTAAATGCGTCATGTTGACATAATGACCTTAGTAAGAGTCGACGCTCTCATAAAGTTAAATGAGAAGTAGTGTGGATTAAGGATTTTGATATGTATTGCTTAATGTTGCAAGATCACATAAATCATTGCAACGGAATGTATGGATGATAAATGTGCTTAATGCTAAGAATGGGGGCAAGAAGTGATCAAGTCAAGGGTAGTTTAAACGATAGATTTCAGGGACGAAATCTACATAAGGGAGGTAGAATTATAACACCCTGAAACCGGGCCTAAGCATTTTATTACAAGAATGTCATTTGAATGGTTGACCATGACTTCTATAAGTACAAAGAACTTACATGATTAGTTAGTCAAACCCGATAATCAAAATATAAGTATTTAATGTTATGTAAATGGTTATGGAAAATATGATGTGTCACATTTATAATAAAGATGGACTTAAAGGACTAATATTGTCAAATAGTAATTGAGTAATAAAGTTATTGTGGCCATAATAGAAAGAAAAGAACTTAAGGGGCCTAATGTGCCAATTAGGCAAACTATACTACTAATAGTTATCTTCTACTGCATTCTACACATTCCAGAATATTGTGTGTGTGTGTGTGGTACGGTTTGGAGAAAAGGGAGGGAAGAACCAAGATCACTGTAATGATAATTTAAAGGTAGATTAGTGCTCCAATCCAGTAATAACCTTGTATTAATCATCCATACAAGTAAGTAATCTCTTACCCTAAGTTAATTGGTGAATTCAAGAATTAGGGTTCTTGATATCAATTGGGAATTTGGATAAAAAGATGTTTATAAGCTAATTAAAGAAGTTATGATGAATATGGTTTAAGTTTTATTGAGTTAAGTTAATAAGTTAATGGGATTAATTATCATGTAATCATCATATGATTATATGATAGTTAGAAATGGTTGGAAAGGAGAGATGGTGGTAGTAACTATGATATAGTTGATTAATTATGTGTTTATGCCTATAGTGATTATGACTTAGATGACAAGAGTGAAGATGATGATGTGCTTGGCTTCATTAGCTTGGAGCTAAGGTAAGTAAACCGGCTATAATGTAAAGTTATAATGATTTCTATGTGTTACGCGTTATGTGGCTTATGTGCCAGATTGATGATTAGCTTTGTTAGTTGTGCTTATGTGATTATGAGCAAGATGCTAGTTATGTGTCAGCCGAGAAAGGATTAGAGGAAAGAATGGTTAGGGCTTTAAGTAGCCGAGGTATGTGGTTATGCGTTATAATTGTGATAGCGTGTTATGCGTGAATGAATTATAATGATATGTTATACCCGCTTTACTTACTAAGCATTCGTGCTTACGGTTTAAGATGTTAATGCTTTGTAGGTTGTTATGTGGTGATGATGGTAAGCTTGGGCTAAGGCTTACGGATTGCTAGTTATGTGGAAGATTGGTAAGGAAGTAGGAGCTAGGTAGTATACCGGGCTCAATGTCAAGTTTGTACCCCCGTTGGTCCTATGATAGTTTGTATGGTGTAGTCAAGTGTCAATTTTTATGTTATGATTGTCTTGACGAATCGGTTGCCAACCGTTGGGTCAAAGTGTGTTTTAAGTGTTTATAGTCAAAGTTAAAGGGGTGTTTGGCATAAGCCTATTTATACCTATTTTGGGTTTTAAACGGGTCATTCGATTATGGAATAAGTTTATTATGTTATACTAATTATTTTGGTTGAGTTTGGTATGGTAATGAGTTGCTAGGAGTCGTTTGACATGAAATGGGCCAAAATGGGTTTTGGGCACAAAACCCGTCATTTTGCAAAGTACTATTTTGAGGGTCAAACTATAAATGTTTTATATGAAAATGAGCCCAAGGATAGAATAAGTAAATATGGAAAGTTTCGTTAATTGTCGGGTCATAGAAGTTGTTTTCCCGGAAAATGGGTCAAAAAGATGCATAAAAGGGTTATGCAGAAAAAGGGGCGTTTGGGTTAAGTGTGTTCTCACCCATTTTGGGTAGCAAACGAGTTGATTGATTTTGTAAACGATTTAGTATGAAATGTTAATAGCTTTGAATGAGTTTGGTGTGGAAATAAGGTAGTATGGGTTGTTTATTGTGAAAATGGGTGAAATTTCGGTATGGGATATGTTAATACAAATAAACCGTAAAAACGTTTATTAATATTTTGCGATCTCTTTGTGTTTTGTTGATAACAAATATAATTTTATCTTAAGTACAATTATAAGGATACATGTTATTTTTGTAAAGTATTTACATATAGCCATTTAAATACAAAAATATTGTAATTAATTATTTGTTGTAATAGTTTATTAGGATGGGTAAAAACCACAACCCATGTACCATAACCCATGGATCATAACCCATACCCAAGTTGGCTAGATACAATGTATACTTAGATACATTGAATCTAAGGAAAACCCATGGACCAACTCATAACCCATGACCCATAACCAAAAACCCATGGGCAAGAGGAGCGTCCACGGATCCCTAGGATTACACTAGACGGATCCCAGTGGGAGGGATCCGTGGGATCCGGGAACAGTGGAAGATTTTGCCTATAAATAAAGAGCCATTTCTTCATTCTAACTCACACCGCTTCTTACTAAATCTCTCAAACACTCTCATTCTCTTCTAACATATAGATCACTTGATCTAGAGAGTTGTTCTTCTTTCTTTCTATTGTGATTCTCATATAGGTCCTTCTCTAAGGCGAGATCACGAGCATTCTACAAGTCATCCAAGCAAGGGGTCCTTGATTGATTTGTTCCTCCGCAAGATTTCTGTAGCAAAGATCTTGTATTTGATATTTCACATACTTGTTGTGTAATAGTCGTGTTGGTTTGGTCCACCGTGTTACGGACTCGGTATTTAGCCGTGCCGGAAAAGGTGTAAGCAACGTTGTAAAGGCTTCTCCGCCAAGTGAAGGAGTTTGTTGACATAGTGCTTGAACTCTCGAGTAGGTGACTCGGGGAGTGGAGTAGGGCAAGGAAGGTGTCCTTGTAGCCGAACCACTATACATCGGTTGTGTCATTTCTATCCCTTTGCTTTACTTTATTTACTTGCTTTATCATTAGATCTATACTTTCTTTACATCCATAAGATCTCACATATTAACGAATCTAAATTTTTTGAAACTAACTTAAAATCGGCAAAACTATTCAACCCCCCCTTCTAGTTTTCCACAATTGGCATCAAGAGCTAAGTTTATAAAAGTTTTAAAGTAAAATTGAATTTTAAAAACTTTTCGATCACTATGGGTTCTGAAAATTATAAGGAAGGGCAATCTATGCAACGACCACCACTACTTGAAACTAATGGTTTTATATATTGGAAAAATAGATTCGAAACATATGTGAAATCTAAAGATATTGATCTTTGGTACATTATTGTTGAAGGCGATTTTGAGGCTACCTCAAATGATGATAAAGGGAATTTAGTTAACATACCTCATGATAAACTAAATGATGAAATGAAGAAAAAGCTTTCTAAAAATAGTGAAGCTAAAATGGTTTTGTACAATGCTTTACCGAAAAAGGAATTCGAAAGAATTTCTATGCTTAAAACTTCTAAAGAAATTTGGAATTATTTAGTTGTAACTCATCAAGGCAACCAACAAGTTAAAAATAATAAAATTGATTTATTTGTTCAACAATATGAACAATTTTCAATATCGGATGAGGAAACTATAGATCATTCATTTGCTAACTTTAATACTATTATTACATCTTTACAAGCACTTGATGAATCTTTTCTAGCCGTAACCATGTTAGGAGATATCAAGGGCACTTCCATCAAGTGGAGATCCAAGGTGACGGCGATCGAAGAGTCAAAAGATTTGACAATCCTCACCCTTGATGAACTCATAGGAAACTTAAAAGTCTACGAGCTTGTCCTTGCTAAAGACTCAAGCCTCAAAGGTGAAAGAGAAACACAAATCTCTTGCCCTTAAAGCCAAAAAGGCTTCAAGCGATGAAGAGAACTCTCTTCGAGTAGTGACGACGAGAGTACGCTATGGCGGTAAGGGACTTTAAAAGTTCTTTAGAAGAAAGGAAGATACGTCAAACAACCGTATGACGATAAAAAGGCTTTCGGAAAAGCAAAGAGGACGAAAAGCCAAAAGATGATCGTACTTGCTTTAAATGTGGGGACCCAAACCACTTTATTAGTAAGTGTCCCAAACGGGATGATCAAAAGGCGTTCGTGAGCGCACGTGGGGAATGAGCGACGAGGAGGACGAAGAAATTTGTCTCATGGCAAATGACGAGGTATGTCACGAATACTATAGTAGCTCATCACTTGATGACGACTCATTGCATAATGAATATGACAAACTATGCAATATTAGCTTAAAACTAATTAACAAAAACAAGCTTTTAAAGAGTCAAAACCAACGTTTAGATAAAGAAGTCATAGAATTAAAAGCAAAACTAAAACGTTTAGAAAAGGGTAAAATAGCAAGTGGTGAATGTGAACTTTGCTTTCAACTTCAAACACTAGTTGATCAACTAGATTCTAAAATTGCTAGAATGAGTACGAATACTTTAGATACGATATTAGATAGTGTTAAAACCGGTAACAACCAAAAGGTTTAGGTATTCAACAACTTGATCCATCAACTAGTGAAAATAAAGAAACAAAATTTGTTAAGGCACTAGAAAAACCAGCCACTGTTGTGGCGGATCCCACGGATCCCTTAAAAAGGGAACCGGCTAGTGTACAGCCAGGGATCCGTGGATCTGCTGTAGCAAACAGTGGTAATAACGTAGCTTCTTCATCTAGAACTGAGTTTGTGATCGTTAATAGGAAGAAACCAAATCATATCACCACTAGACAACCACCTCCAAAATATAATCCTACTTTTGCAAGAAACAAGGCTCCATATTTTTGAAAACCAAATCCTTCTAGGAGACCTAATAATGTTTACCCGAGAAGTAACCATCAAATGGGATGGAACCCAAATATGCAAAATAGTTTTCCTTTTCAAAACTTTGCTCCATGGAATGCATACTCACCTTATCCATACATGTCTAACATGAATGGAATGTTTAACACTAATGGACCCATGAACAAATGGGGACCAAAACTTTTGAGTTTATTATTTTCTTAGGTGTGCTTAAAGGTAGACCTAGACTCGGATGAATGGGTCAAGGATAGTGGGTGCACGAGGCACATGACCGGCAATAAGGATCTATTCTCCACATATGAAACCTTCAATGGAGGTAATGTGGTGTTTGGAAATAGCAAAAGTAGAATCATCGGTAAAGGTACGATTTCTAACAAATCTCTAACCATTAACGATGTGTGTCACGTAGAAAACCTAAACTTTAACCTCTTAAGTATAGGACAAATATGTGATAAAAAGTGCAATGTACTTTTACCAAAACCGGTAGTAAGATACTAAAAATGGCATAACCATAGGAAAAGGAATTAGGAAACATGGAGTCTATGTCATTAAAATTGGTAATGAACCTAAAGACAAACTTTGTCTTACCTCTATGGATGATACTTCGACCTTATGGCATCGAAGATTGGGTCATGCCAATATGCGACTTCTTCAATCGCTATCATCCAAAGATCTAGTAAGAGATCTACCTAAGTTAAAATATGAACATCACTTTTGTGATGCTTGTAATGTAGGAAAACAAGTTCATTCTAGTCACAAAGCTAAAAACATGGTGTCTACAACTAAGTGTCTAGAATTACTACATATGGATTTATTTGGTCCATCCGCTATCCAAAGTTATGGAGGCAACTACTAAACTTTGGTCATAGTGGATGATTATTCTAGGTATACATGGACAAAATTTTTAAAGAACAAAACAGAAACCTTTAACTATTTTGAAATATTAAGCAAAAAGATCCAAAGACAACTAGGAAGTCCTATAGTGTCTATTAGGACGGATCATGGTAGGAATTCGATAATGAAGTGCAATTTGGAGCCTTTTGTGACGCTTAATGGTATTACTCACAACTTCTCGGCTCCACGCACTCCACAATTGAATGGGGTAGTAGAAAGAAAGAATAGAACCCTACAAGAAATGAGTCGAACCATGCTTAATGAACAATCCATACCTCAAAATTTTTGGTGTAATGCCATTGATACTTCAATGTACATACTCAATTGAGTCTTAATTAGACCAATCTTAGGTAAAACTCCATATGAGTTACTCCGAGGCAAAAAGCCTACGTTAAATCACTTTAGAGTCTTTGGAAGCAAATGTTTTATTCTTAACACTAAAGATTACCTTATAAAATTTGATCCTAAATCAACCGAAGGTATCTTTCTAGGTTACTCTACAAATAGCAAAGCTTACGTCATATTAAACAAAAAAACAATGAAGGTAGAAGAGTCATTAAATATAAAATTTGATGAAAGTCCACCCAAACCCTCTCCACCTCTTGTCGATGACGAGATTATAGAAAGTGAAGCTATAGTAATAAAGAAAAAGATAAATGAAGAAGAAGAACCTTTAAATGATGAAGTCATAAACATTAAAGAGTCCAAAGATCACCCCGTAGATAAGGTCATCGGAAAGCTAAACGAAAGAACATTAAGGTCTCAAGTTCAAAACCAAAGTAGCTTGTTTTGTTTCGTTTCAACCATAGAACCTAAGAATACACAAGAAGCCATAAAAGATGAGAGTTGGGTAATGGCTATGCAAGAAGAATTAAATAAATTTGTTTCTAATGATGTTTGGACACTTGTCCCTCCACCTAGTAATCAAACCATAATAGGAACCAAATGGGTTTATAAAAACAAATTAGATGCAAACGGAGTAGTGTCTAGGAACAAGGCTAGACTCGTTGCCCAAGGGTATAACCAATAAGAAGGAATAGACTTTGATGAGACCTATGCCCCCGTCGCTAGATTAGAGTCTATAAGAATACTTCTTGCGTATGCTTGTGCTAATGATTCAAAGCTTTATCAAATGGATGTCAAAAGCGCTTTTCTAAATGGTTTCATTAATGAAGAAGTATATGTAGCTCAACCTCCGGGCTTCATTGATTTTTAAAAACCTAAACATGTGTATAAATTAAAGAAAGCCCTTTATGGTCTTAAACAAGCTCCAAAAGCTTGGTATGATAGACTCAAGTCATTTTTAATTAAACACAACTATACCATGGGGTTAGTTGACAACACACTTTTTACTAAGAAAAGAGAGTCACGTATAATCATAGTGCAAATATATGTAGATGATATTATATTCGGATCCACTTGTCAAGACATGTGTGATGATTTCTCTAAAATCATGCATGACGAGTTCGAAATGAGTATGATGGGAGAACTTAGTTTTTTTCTTGGTCTACAAATTAAACAAGTAGAAGATGGTATCTTCTTTAATCAATCTAAATACATAAAGGAGATGTTAAAGAAATTCGGTCTAGAAGAGTCGAAACCAATTAGGACACCAATGTCATCCGACACCAAACTCACAAAAGATGAAGACGGCGAATCCGTAAATAATACTAAATATCGTGGCATGATAGGTAGTCTTCTCTACCTCACGGCAAGTAGGCCGGATATCATGTTTAGTGTTTGCTTATGTGCTAGGTTTCAAGAAGACCCTAAAACATCACACCTAGAAGCCGTAAAAAGGATATTTAGATACATTAAGGGTACAACACAATTAGGATTATGGTATCTGATGAGTGTGTAAATACTCATCATTTTTGTATAATCTAAACTGCAAAATCATCTGAAAACACTCAGAAACACATCAAAATGATAAAAATATCACAAATCGTTGTTTTATGTGTTTTAAATGCAAAAATATCAAAATCGATGAAAAACATATCAAATTTGCAAAATTGCGTTTGAGTCCCCAAGTTTCTAAAATTGTCAAAAATAGTCCACGAGTCAAAATTTCAAAAGAAAAATCATCAAAGGTCCTTTTTAAATCATAACTTGTCAAATTTGGTCCTTTGGTGAAAAATGTAAAAAGTTTTGAGAAAATTACAAATTGGTCCTTCAAGTTTGCAAATTGACAGAATTGGCCCCTGGAAAAATTGAAAAGGGCAACTTTGGTCCTTGTAATATCAAGTCTTGTCAATTTCAGTCCATAAAACATCTTTGCAAAACTACAGCTTTGGTCCCTTGGTTTTGTGGAATTTGCAATATGGTCCTTGTATTATTACCTTACCAAATGGACCCTTTTTACCCTTTGGCCCAAACTGTTGGCCCTAGCCCAATCCAACCTTTACCCGGTTTTTAACCCGACACAAACCCACCCTTTGTTTAATAACCGGTCAAACCCCGTTTGACTCACACCTGTTTCCCTCTCTCATTCACATGATCACCATAGCCATCATTTCCCCCCCTGCATACCACCTGATCACACTCCACCTCCTCAACTATCATCACTACAACCCCCCTCCAAACAGAAGAAGCCAAGGGTGCATTTAATGCACCTCCAAAACCTCACTCAATCTCACAAACGGATAAAAAGGTTTTGGCGCCAAAACACTTTAAATGGCTAAGATTGATTTGGGTGATCCAATGGTCAGTATTAGTGGTGGGAAATATCCAGAGAGAGGAGAGAAGAAGCTTGGGGTGTATAAAAGGCCAAGAGAAGCTACAAAGAGGGAGCAAGCTTTTATTTATTTTTCATGTATGTCGAATTGTAGCTTAAATTGTCTTAAATAACTTTCATATGTATTCCTAAGCTTATTTTGTATCAATCAATAGTTTTAAGTGTTTACAACTCATTTCAAGTTTGAATTGAAAGTAATTATCGGTTTCTATCATTCAAGTCCATTGTTGAGATTTTGCATTTCAAACTCCCTTGTTTAAGTATTTAGCAACTCATTTTCAATCTAAAATAAGCTTATATAAGCTCATAAAGCTATCCATAAGCTCACAATTCGAGTTTCACTCATTTGTGAATCTTGGTCAACTAAAGTCAACACGGTACAAAAATTGATGCGAAAAGGAATGGGTTGGTTCGTACATGAGCATAGGTTGAAATGGAAGCTATGGGTTGGATTGAATTAGGGTAGTGGTTCATGGTTCTCATTCGCTAACCATTGTGGTTTGGACTATTTGTAAGTCAAATCCAAGTTCTATGCATAATAAGTAATTGTAGTTTAAATCATATAATCTGTTCTCATAGAAGTATTTAAGTGTTATTAAGTCGGTTTGATCATTTAAATAAGTAGGTTCTGGTTTAATTTGCTTTTGAGCTCAAATCAAGTTATAAAGGGTGTTTGGTTTCTTGTACTATCTGTCATATTGGTTAATTCAAGAGTTAAGTTTCATTGCTTCATGTTTATTAAGTGTAAGTGAGCTCAATTGAGTAAATTACTTGGGTCTGCAACATCACAAAGTCAAACTTGGCTCTGAATCTGTCTACCTGTTAACTGTTGGGGAATTTGGATTAGCAGGCCATCATTTTGTGTTTAGAAACCCATAAACTTGCTTTCATTGTACTTAATACATCTTATAACATCCATCTCAGCCATAAAATTGGTTCTAAAGTTCATATTAGTCAAGTTCTTCATTTTGTCAAAAGTAAAAAAAAAATAGCTAAAATCTGTTTTTTAGCCAAAAGCAAAGAATTTTCATGGCTATAGTTTTGAGCCATTGTCAGTGAAATTTGGCACTCTTAAAGTTCAGCTGGTCTTTGTACTTATTAGCATTTTAGTTGAATTTTATCAAATTTTTACAAGGTTCAAATAAGCTGTTCTTTCTGGCCTTATATGCCTGCACAGGACTCAGTTAATACTGAGAATTTTCTCAGAATTGGTGCAGCTTGCACAGGGCTCAATAGAGCTAGCCATTGTCTGATTTTTGGTCTAGATACTCTCACCCAGGTCCTTTACAAGTTCCAATTGGTGGATTTCAATTTGAGCTTATTTTCAAGCTTGTGCATGTGTCCAAACTTAGCACTCAGAATCTGTTTTAGAGTTAAAATTCATAGACCTCAAAACCTTGCAGTTTGCTATTCAGTGATTGTAACTGTTGTTTTAAGTTGCTATTGGTCACTTTTAGTAGTATAGAACTCCTGTAATCGTGAGGGTAGCTTGTTGGTTTGATTTGGCTTATTTTAGTGCTTAATAATAAGCACTTGTTAAAGCAGCTTCTTAATTTCTCCAAACAAGTGCATGTTTTCTAATTTTCTCATATTCCTAGTATTAATTTAGAGTTTTCCTGAAATTTTCAGATTTTTCCAAGTTGTTTAGCTATTTTTCTTAATTTAAATTAGTTTTTAATCATTTTAATTAGCCTTTAATATAAAAATTCGAGCAGGTTCAAAAAATAATTTTCAATTTTATTAGGTTTAGATAAATATAAAAGTGAAAAAGTAATTTTCTAGATTTTCATAGTCTATTTGGTAATTTTTAGTAATTTAACTAGTTTTTAATAGTTTAAAATTCATAAAAATAGAAAATAATCGAAAAATACAAAAATAGTTTTGAAAATTCTAGTTTGATATTTTAGACTTTTCATTTCATAGTTTTATTTTTCTAGCTTTGTTTCCTAATTTCTTGTATTTTGGTTAATTATTAAATAGTTAAAAATAGTTTTAAATAATAATAATTAGATAATTAGTGATAAAATAGTTTTCTTTTTCTAAAAGTTTCTTTTATCATTAGGATTGTAAAAACATCATTTTCATATT
The DNA here is from genome assembly GCA_022545495.1 of Chrysanthemum lavandulifolium. Lineage (NCBI taxonomy): Eukaryota > Viridiplantae > Streptophyta > Magnoliopsida > Asterales > Asteraceae > Chrysanthemum > Chrysanthemum lavandulifolium. The sequence goes on from CM040245.1 coordinate 51,917,520, forward strand.
TTTAGGGTTAATCTTGTGTAAGTTTCACGCTTTTAATTTATGCGTTATGTAGATTTTTAATTCGCTTTATAAAAACATAAAACGAAAACATCATTGTAAAAATAGTGATAGCGTTTATTTAATAGATTTTATCTTTTAATCTTCTTTAATTTGCATTTAAGCCGTTGTAATTTGTTGGCTTATTCCGTAGTTATAATCATAACCAAATCCTTTTTCCGCTCAAACTCCTCGATCATCGTGACGCTTGATAAATCATTGCATAGCTCATTGGGACATAACGACCGGGAAACACTATACTCCTCGATCTTCATTGATTTCGTGCTTAAGCTGTTTTAGGTTTTCTTACGCTTGCGTGAGAGAACTTGACGGTTTCTTGCAAGATCAAATTTTTGGCGCGCCACGGGAGTCAGGCTGATCTACCTTCCGTGTAGCAGATTAGTTGTTTGAATCCTCACTCTTTGTTTATATCATCCATATCTATCTATATATATATATCCATATTTTCTTCTAAAAATCTAAAACCCAAAACATCCAAAACGTATAAAACACAAAAATATTTTCCTTTTGTTTCTATATATGTATCAAATAATAAAAATACAAAAGATTCGCTGCTTTCTTAATAATAAACAACTTAAAAGATTACCACCGAAAACCAAGGCGGTGCACTACCTAACTGGGGTGCGACCATAATAAGTTCCCGAACTAAAGATATAAAACTTGCCTTTGTGTCCATTGTGATTGGTGTACCTTTTTCAAAGCCATTCATCTTGGATTATTGGTTAAGTTCATCGTTGTTTTGCCTCGATCTTGTGTTAATTGATTTTGTTGTGATATCGACGTTTGAACCGTAAAACCCATAAAGATTCTTCTCACCGATTTTTACAAAACGCCTTCATAATTCTCATTCTCATCCGAAAGATTTTCATAATTCCATTTCTCTCCTTAACTCGAGTTTCCTTAGAGTTAACTCTAGTGTATGCGCACTCGCTCTTCTAGATCCGTAAGCCCATTTCGTGAGCTTGTCAAGATTCCAAGAAGGCGTGTTCGCAGACTTTCGCTCCATCGACCGGATCCGAGATCCGGACTGCTCATACTACTTCACCGTCATGGCGGATGAAATTCTATGTGTGAGCTTCTCCGTGCACCCATCGACGGGTATGGAGATGCTATCGTTAATGCCGACCATCGTGGTGAAAACTTTGAGCTCAAGACCGGTTATCAATCTTGTAACCTCTAATCAATTCTTCGGTTTTGAGCGGATGATCCTCATGCTCATATAAGATGGTTTAACAAGATTGCATCTACCATCAAGTATAAGAATGTCCCTACCGATGTTGTTAAGCTTCTTCTGCTCCCATTTTCTCTTGAGGGCAAGCCCGGTTTGGCTTGAGAAACAACCCCTCAATCTATTGAGACATGGGAAGATCCGGTGAAGAAATTTGTGAATGAATTCTATCCACCTTCCAAGACCACGAGTCTTAAAACGAAATCATCAAGTTCACTCGTAAGTTTGATGAATCCTTGATGAATCGTGGGATCGTTTCAAGGAATTGCTTCGCAAATGTCCTCACCACGGTTTCTCCGAGTTGATGCAACTCGATACTTTCTACAATGGAGTGAGTCAATCGATCAAGATTCTCTCAATTCCTCCGCGGAGGAAATTTCCTAAGCAAAACACAAAGAAGCTTTAGCGATAATCGAAAACAAGTCTAAAGTCCGCCCGCACGAAGCAAGCGGTTGTTTCCCAAGTCGGTGTTGGTCCTTCTTCTTCTTCATCGCCCGTGAGTCGGTCTAGCACCGATGCTAAGATTGATAAACTCACGGAAGCTATTCAAGCTTTGGTTCTTTCCAACCGAAGAAAGTTTCTTTTCCACAAACTTCACCTCCTGTGAAGTTAAGAAAGTGGAAGTCGTGTTACCCGTGGTGGCCCCATGCTTATTACAACCGTATGGCCACCGATGGTAACCCTTTGAAGCCAATGTTGTGGGCGGATGTCTAATCAAGGAGGCAATCAATATCGTGCTCTCAGAGACCCGAACCACCGTCCTAACCACTACTCGGACCTCCGGTTTCAATCAAAACCAAAACCGTAATCGAATCAAAACAGACCAAACCAAGGTTATCAAAACCAAGGTAATTTCGGTCCAAACAACGGTTTTCAGAATCGAATCAAAATTTCCAACAACAAGGAAATTACAATAGAAACCAGTCGGAAATTTCAACCTGTGGTATTTTCATGGAAATAATCAAGGGAATTTTCAAAATCAAGGCCCTAATCCTAACAATAGAGGCGAAATTTCCTGCAAACTCAAGCCATTGTTCCAACTGGACCATCATCCGATGAGTTGTTGAAACAATTCATGAAATCCCAAGAGAAAATGAATCGGTTGTTGGTCACCCAGATTTACGAGATCAAGAAGTCTTTAAATGATCGACCCTCGGGCTCGGTACTTTACCTAGCAACACGATCGCTAATCCGAGGGGCGATGCTAAAGCGATCACAACCAGTGGTGCTTCTTATGCCGGACCCGCTGTTCCTACTACCTCTTCTTCTTCCTCCCGAAGGTAGTGGAAAGCGAGCTCGAGGCGATAAAGGACAAGGAACTTCCTACTAACAACGGAAGTACCAAGATCGCCCATCCTCGTGTTGTCCCCAAACCCAAACCTGGAGTTGTTTTTGAACCTCCAGTTGTTGACCCTAAATCCAAAACTTCTATTCCTTATCCTTCACGGTTACATGAGCAAAAGCTCCGCGAGAAAGCTAGTCATCAGATGGAAAAATTCTTTCAGATTTTCCAAGAGCTTCACTTTGACATTAGCTTCGCGGATGCCATCATGTTAATGCCCAAATTTGCATCTACTCTGAAACACATGCTGAGCAACAAAGAAAAGCTATTCGAAATGGCTAAAACGCCTTTGAATGAAAATTGCTCAGCAGTCTTGTTGAAAAAGCTTCCCGAGAAGCTTGGAGATCCCGGAAAATTTCTTCTTCCTTGTGTTTTTCCTGGGATGATTGAGTGCTTTGCCCTTGCCGATCTTGGTGCAAGCATCAACTGATGCCTTACTCAAAGTGGAAGAAACTATCTCTTCCGGAACTTATTCCTACCGCATGACTCGAGCTTGCGGATCGATCTATCTCGCGTCCTCTTGGCATCGCCGAGGATGTATTTGTCAAAGTAGGAAAGTTCCATTTCCCACCGATTTTGTGGTCGTTGATTTCGATCTCGATCCTCGAGTTCCCTCATTGTTGGGCGGGATTCTTGAGGACGGGCCGTGCTCTTATAGATGTGTTTGAGCAAGAAATCACTTTGCGTGTGGAAACGAAGTCATACCTTTAACCTCGATCGACTTGAGGTACTCCTCAAATTATGATACCGAATCAATTAATCGAGTTGATTTAATTGACATTGCTTCGGAGGAGTACTCTCAAGAGTTTCTTGGTTATCTTCATAATTCGTAAGTGGAAATTCCAATTCCACCACATCTTCTCAACCTATCATTGCCGACTCTTCCCCTCTCTCACCCGTTTGAGGAGGTGACTTCCTTCGGAAGAGATCGATGAATTCACGGCTTATGATGAATCAATTCCGCCGGAATTGATGGTGTCTATGATTCGGAGGATATTCTCTATCTTGAGCAATTGCTTAATGAAGACCCTTTGCCTTCACTCCTCCGAAGAAATCTCAATTGAGGAAATCAAATCGGTGCAATCTTCTCGATGAATTTCCGAGGTTGAACTTAGGACCTACCTCCTCATCTTGAGTATGCATTCTTGGAGGTGATGATAAATTACCCGTCATAATTGCTAAAGACTTGACCGAGGAGGAGAAACCGCTCTCATAAAGGTCTTGAAGTCACACAAGCAAGCAATTGCTTGGAAACTCTCCGATATTATGGTATCAACCCCGAGTTTTGTACCCACAAAATCTTAATGGAGGATGACTTCAAACCAAGAATCAAAGTCGTAGAAGGGTGAATCCTAAGATTCACGAGGTTATCAAACAAGAGGTTCTCAAACTTCTTGATGCCGGTCCGATTTACCCAATCTCGATAGTCCTTGGGTTAGCCCAATTCATTGCGTTCCAAAAAGGGTGGCATAACTGTTGTCACGAATGAAGAAAACGAGTTAATTCCGACTCGATTGGTTACGGATGGCGTGTGTGTATTGACTATCGCAAGTTAAACGAAGCCACCCGTAAAGACCATTTTCCTCTACCCTTCATGGACCGATGCTTGAGAGATTAGCGAGGAACGAGTACTATTGTTTCCTTGATGGTTTCTCGGGTTACTTTCAGATCCCCATTGATCCGCCGGATCAAGAGAAAACCACATTCACCGCCCATACGGGACGTTTGCCTATAGACGATGCCTTTTGGCTTATGCAATGCTCCCGCACGCTCCAAAGATGTATGATGGCGATTTTCCACGACATGATCGGGAAACTATGGAGGTGTTTATGGATGACTTCTCGGTCATTGGGGACTCGTTTGACATGTCTCTCCACTTAGACAAAATGTTAAAACGGTGTGAAGACACCAATCTATGTCTAAACCGGGAGAAGAGCCATTTTATGGTCAAAGAGGGCATAGTCCTTGGCCATAAGATTTCTAAGAATGGGATTGAGGTAGATAGAGCAAAGTTGATGTTATTGCTAAACCGCCTCATCCTACTACCGTCAAAGGTGTTAGGAGTTTTCTTGGTCATGCCGGTTTTATCGTAGATTTATTCAAGATTTCTAAAATCGCTCGCCAATGACCCATCTTCTCGAAAAAGATGCTCCTTTTATCTTTTCTCCCGAGTGCATCAAGCTTTTGAAACACTTAAGAAAAAGCTTACGGAAGCACCCATTCTAGTTGCCCCGATCGATTTACCCTTCGAGCTCATGTGCGATGCAAGTGACTTTGCAATCGGTGCGGTCTTGGGCAACGCAAAACCAAACACTTTCACCAATCCACTACGCGAGCAAAACTATGATCAAGCTCGGACCCATTACACCACTACGGAAAAAGAACTATTAGTCGTGGTGTATGCGTTTGAAAAGTTTCGCCATACATCTTGACCAAATGCGTGGTGTATACGGATCACTCGGCACTCAAATATCTCTTTGCAAAACAAGATGCAAAGCCGAGATTGCTCCGTTGGGTTCTCCTCCTACAAGAATTTGATATCATCATCCGTGATAAAAAAGGAGCCGAGAACACGGCTCACGACCATCTTTCCCGATTAGAGAACCCTCACCAAAATGTGTTCGAGAAAAAGGAGATTAATGAAACATTTCCTCTCGAAACACTCAATGTGGTTTCTTTTCGTGGAGATTCTTCTACCCCATGGTTTGCCGACTTTGCAAACTACCATGCGGGTAATTTTGTTGTGAAAGGGATGTCGTCCCAACAGAAATAAATTCTTTAAGGATGTGAAACATTATTTCGGACGACCCTTCTTGTTTAAAATTTGTGCGGATCAAGTCATCCGGCGATGTGTATGGTCGGGAAGCCATTGATATTCTCAAGGCTTGCCATTCGGACCCACTGGGGACATCATAGCCCCAACTACACCGCCAAGAAGGTGTTTGATTCGGGATTCTATTGGCCCACGATCTATAAGGATGCCCATGAATTCGTTAAAACCCGCGACGCTTGTCAACGTCACGGAATATCTCATAAAGGAATGAAATGCCGCAAAACGCCATTCAAGTGTGTGAGATTTTTAACATATGGGGCATTGACTTTATGGGGCCATTTCCTTCTTCCATGGTAACAAATACATACTCGTGGCCGTTGACTACTTGTCAAAATGGGTTGAAGCTAAAGCTTTGCCCACCAACGATGCCCGAGTTGTGGTAAAATTCTTGAAATCTCTATTTGCTAGGTTTGGAACTCCACGAGCCATCATCGCGATCGTGGTGCGATTCTGCAATGACCAATTTGCAAGAGTCATGCAAAAGTATGGTGTAACTCACCGTACTTCTCTGCGTACCACCCACAAACAAGTGGGCAAGCGGAAGTTTCCAACCGGGATTAAAGAATTCGGAGAGGACGGTTGGTGAAAACCGTGCCTCTTGGTCGGATAGGTTAGATGACGCACTCTGGGCCTTCCGTGACTTACAAAACACCCATCGGGTGCACTCCATACAAGTGGTGTACGGAAGGCGTGCCATCTACCGGTAGAACTCGAGCACAAGGCATACCGGGCCTTGAAGCATGCTAACTTTGATATTCGATACCGGTGGTGATCATCGGAAAGTTCAAATGAATGAACAAAATGAACTCCGTGATCAAGCTTACGAGAACTCTTTGATCTATAAACAAAAGACAAAGAAGATTCATGACTCAAAATCAAGAACCGCGTTTTCAACGTTGGTGATCGAGTCCTTCTTTTCAACTCAAGATTGAAGATTTTCTGAAAGCTCAAGTCCCGTTGGTCCGGACCATTTACCATCGCTAAGGTTTATCCTTATGGTACCATTGAGTTATCTCAACCCGATGGTCCTAATTTTAAAGTGAATGGTCATCGAGTGAAGCATTACTTTGGAGAGGACATTCCATCCATGGTTGTCCCGGATTTACAAACTTTCCCCATGAACCAATGAATACGGGGATCGAGTCAAGCTAGCGACTCGGTAATCAAAAACAAGAGCATGCCATATGGGTTTTCACCCATATTTCGCCTTCTCACCTCTTTCTACCACCCTAGTGTGGGGGGTTGCCCACATGTTTCAAAAAAAAAAAAAAAAAAAAAAAATCTTCTTTCTATGGCCGTAATATTTCCTTTTACGTTCTTTGTTTGAAGATAACAGTAGGTACTTTGAATATTGAGGGCAATATTCATTTCTAAGTGTGGGGAATTCTCACGAATTTTATCATATAATTATACCAATTCCCCGCTTTGGCCAAAATTTTTTTTGGAGTAAGTGTTTACACTTTCTCGCTTGGTTATCGATCCGCCATGTCTCAGAAGACAAAAGGATTGGCTAATCCGAAGCAAACGGCTCTTGGTAAAGATATCTCAAATCCGTTTATATGGCTTGCAATTTGCCCAAAATTGTATGGTATTCACCACCATATCCTAAAAAGTGAAGAGTTGGCTAGCCCGCAAGATTATGGCTTGTGGTAAAGGCGTGGAAAAACCATAATTGGTAATCGACTCACCAAAGATAATATTGATAATTTATCTAAGAGTTGGCTAGTCCAGAGCAAACGCTCACGGTAAAGACAAAATCAAATCCGTTGGAAGTCGGTGGTTTGCTCAAAATCACATGGTTATCGGTGTACCATGGTTCTTACTTGAACTGAAACATTTGGCTACTCCGAGTAATGGCTTTTGGTAAAGAGATTAAAATCCATTATGTTTTCTCAAATCATTGCTAGGGACTAGCAATATCTCGATGTGGGGATTGATGAGTGTGTAAATACTCATCATTTTGTATAATCTAAACGCAAAATCATCTCGAAAACACTCGAAACACATCAAAATGATAAAAATATCACAAATCGTTGTTTTATGTGTTTTAAATGCAAAAATATCAAAATCGATGAAAAACATATCAAATTTGCAAAATTGCGCTTTGATCCCCAAGTTTCTAAAATTGTCAAAATAGTCCCCGAGTCAAAATTTCAAAAGAAAAATCATCAAAGGTCCTTTTTAAATCATAACTTGTCAAATTTGGTCCTTTGGTGAAAAATGTAAAAGTTTTGAGAAAATTACAAATTGGTCCTTCAAGTTTGCAAATTGATGAAATTGGCCCCTGGAAAAATTGAAAAGGGCAACTTTGGTCCTTGTAATATCAAGTCTTGTCAATTTCAGTCCATAAAACATCTTTGCAAAACTACGACTTTGGTCCCTTGGTTTTGTGGAATTTGCAATATGGTCCTTGTATTATTACTTACCAAATGGACCCTTTTACCCTTTGGCCCAAACTGTGGCCCTAGCCCAATCCAACCTTTACCCGGTTTTAACCCGACACAAACCCACCCTTTGTTTAATAACCGGTCAAACCCGTTTGACTCACACTGCTTTCCTCTCTCATTCACATGATCACCATAGCCATCATTTCCCCACATACCACCGATCACACTCCACCTCCTCAACTATCATCACTACAACCCCTCCAAATGTAGAAGCCAAGGGTGCATTTAATGCACCTCCAAAACCTCACTCAATCTCACAAACGGATAAAAAGGTTTTGGCGCCAAAACACTTTAAATGGCTAAGATTGATTTGGGTGATCCAATGGTCAGTATTAGTGGTGGGAAATATCCAGAGAGAGGAGAGAAGAAGCTTGGGGTGTATAAAAGGCCAAGAGAAGCTACAAAGAGGGAGCAAGCTTTTATTTATTTTTCATGTATGTCGAATTGTAGCTTAAATTGTCTTAAATAACTTTCATATGTATTCCTAAGCTTATTTTGTATCAATCAATAGTTTTTAAGTGTTTACAACTCATTTCAAGTTTGAATTGAAAGTAATTATCAGTTTCTATCATTCAAGTCCACTGTTGAGATTTTGCATTTCAAACTCCCTTGTTTAAGTATTTAGCAACTCATTTTCAATCTAAAATAAGCTTATATAAGCTCATAAAAGCTATCCATAAGCTCACAATTCAGTTTCACTCATTTGTGAATCTTGGTCAACTAAAGTCAACACGGGTACAAAATTGATGCGAAAGGAATGGGTTGGTTCGTACATGAGCATAGGTTGAAATGGAAGCTATGGGTTGGATTGAATTAGGGTAGTGGTTCATGGTTCTCATTCGCTAACCATTGTGGTTTGGACTATTTGTAAGTCAAATCCAAGTTCTATGCATAATAAGTAATTGTAGTTTAAATCTGTTATAATCTGTTCTCATAGAAGTATTTAAGTGTTATTAAGTCAGTTTGATCATTTAAATAAGTAGGTTCCTGGTTTAATTCTGTTTTGAGCTCAAATCAAGTTATAAAGGGGTGTTTGGTTTTACTGTACTATCTGTCATATTGGTTAATTCAGTAGTTAAGTTTCATTGCTTCATGTTTATTAAGTGTAAGTGAGCTCAATTGAGTAAATTACTTGGGTCTGCAACATCACAAAGTCAAACTTGGCTCAATCATCTACACATTAATCGTTGGGGAATTGGGATTAGCAGGCCATCATTTTGTGTTTAGAAACCCATAAACTTGCTTTCATTGTACTTAATACATCTTATAACATCCATCTCAGCCATAAAATTGGTTCTAAAGTTCATATTAGTCAAGTTCTTCATTTTGTCAAAAGTCAAAAAAAAAAATAGCTAAAATCTGTTTTTTAGCCAAAAGCAAAGAATTTTCATGGCTATAGTTTTGAGCCATTGTCAGTGAAATTTGGCACTCTTAAAGTTCAGCTGGTCTTTGTACTTATTAGCATTTTAGTTGAATTTTATCAAATTTTTACAAGGTTCAAATAAGCTGTTCTTTCTGGCCTTATATGCCCTGCACAGGACTCAGTTAATACTGAGAATTTTCTCAGAATTGGTGCAGCTTGCACAGGGCTCAATAGAGCTAGCCATTGTCTGATTTTTGGTCTAGATACTCTCACCCAGGTCCTTTACAAGTTCCAATTGGTGGATTTCAATTTGAGCTTATTTTCAAGCTTGTGCATGTGTCCAAACTTAGCACTCAGAATCTGTTTTAGAGTTAAAATTCATAGACCTCAAAACCTTGCAGTTTGCTATTCAGTGATTGTAACCTGTTGTTTTAAGTTGCTATTGGTCACTTTTAGTAGTATAGAACTCCTGTAATCAGTAGGTAGCTTGTTGGTTTGATTTGGCTTATTTTAGTGCTTAATAATAAGCACTTGTTAAAGCAGTTCTTAATTTCTCCAAACAAGTGCCTGTTTTTCTAATTTTCTCATATTCCTAGTATTAATTTAGAGTTTTCCTGAAATTTTCAGATTTTTCCAAGTTGTTTAGCTATTTTTCTTAATTTAAATTAGTTTTTAATCATTTTTAATTAGCCTTTAATATAAAAACTCGAAAAGGTTCAAAAAATAATTTTTCAATTTTATTAGGTTTAGATAAATATAAAAGTGAAAAAGTAATTTTCTAGATTTTTCATAGTCTATTTGGTAATTTTAGTAATTTAACTAGTTTTTAATAGTTTAAAATTCATAAAAATAGAAAAATAATCGAAAAATACAAAATAGTTTTGAAAATTCTAGTTTGATATTTTAGACTTTTTCATTTCATAGTTTTATTTTTCTAGCTTTGTTTCCTAATTTCTTGTATTTTGGTTAATTATTAAATAGTTAAAATAGTTTTAAATAATAATAATTAGATAATTAGTGATAAAAATAGTTTTCTTTTTCTAAAAGTTTCTTTTATCATTAGGATTGTAAAACATCATTTTCATATTTTTAGGGTTAATACTTGTAAGTTTCACGCTTTTAATTTGTACGTTATGTAGATTTTAATTCGCTTTATAAAAACATAAAAACAAAAACATCATTGTAAAAATAGTGATAGCGTTTATTTAATAGATTTTATCTTTTAATCTTCTTTAATTTGCATTTAAGCCGTTGTAATTTGTTGGCTTATTCCGTAGTTATAATCATAACCAAATCCTTTTTCCGCTCAAACTCCTCGATCATCGACGTTTGATAAATCATTGCATAGCTCATTTGGGACATAACGACCGGGAAACACTATACTCCTCGATCTTCATTGATTTCGTGCTTAAGTCGTTTTAGGTTTTCTTACGCTTGCGTGAGAGAACTTGACGGTTTCTGCAAGATCAAGATCCCAGGGCATGGGAGTAGAAACAATTGTATATGCGATTCGACCATGCGGTGATTACGTTGATAGAAAAAGTACAAGTGGGGTATGTACTTTCATGGGATGTTGTTTAACATCTTGGTTTTCTAAGAAACAAACGGCACTAGCAATATCAACAACCGGCCGAATACATCTCCTCACGAAAGCATGCCAACAAGCACTATGGATGAAACAAGCGTTAGTTGACTACGACATTCATCTAAGCGACATAGCCATTCTATGTGACAACAAAGGTGCCATCGACTTAAGCAAAAATCCGGTATTGCATTCTCGCACAAAGCATATAGAGATTCGTCATCACTTCTTAAGAGATAATGTTCAAAAGGGGAACATCTCTATTGAGAAGGTAGCATCCGAAGACAACATAGCCGACGTCCTCACCAAACCGTTCAAGTGGGAACAATTCAACCTACTTCGTCTTGGTCTTGGTCTCATGGAACAAACGTCGTAACTTAATTTTTGACTCTACAAGGTATGTAAACACTAGCCTTCTTCTTTCTGAGTCTAGGATATCTATTTCACACACAAATCACAAACAATACGGGAATTTTCAAAACCCAAGATAAGTTTTTCACTTATAATTTTCTTATTTTCTTTCAAAAATAAAGTACGAGTTACATACACATCCTTCTTTCAAAAGGATAAAACGTTTTGTATTTCAAAATGCTTTCTAAAATGATACTCCTTCCCGTATCAATTTCACAAAAGCAATTTCTCACGTCTAGGACAAATCGCTTTTTCATTATTAATACAACGTAAAAACCCGTTTTCATTGCATCTCATGTCTTTTGAATGCTAAAGGGGACACATAACTAATATGTGTTTTCGGGTACATTCATTTAAGCCAAAATGAATTAGGAGCATTGGTAACACTAAATTACGTACTCAAAAGTACTAAATAGGTGTTTTAGGGTTATCTCACATAATAGTATGCTTTTTCACTTCTAGTTTATTTTTCTTTTCTTCTTAGGAGTCGAGATAACCGCAACTCCAAATAGTTTGCATATAGGCACACACTAGGCAAAAATGTTTCCAAAAGGAAAATTTTGTACCGCCTCGAATCACTGACCCACGGATCCCAAATTCATGCGGACGGATCCTCAAGGAAGGATCCGTGGGATCCATGAGATGTAAGCTATTTTTACCTTCTATTTTTCTCACTTTGGATGAAAAATCCACATTTGTTTTATTTTTTGGAGTATGCTCTTTAATGCTTTTGTTCTTATGATCACATGCCTTAAATTCATATCTAATCATTAGATTTTAATCCACATTTTGGGTCAAGCATTCATTACAATGCTTTGTTTTTCTATATATAGAACTCCCAAAATGCTTGCATAATCCATCTCATCTTCACAAACACACTACACCATGTCATTCACTAACTCTTTAGATGAATCACCTAGTACAAACAATCATCTTCATGAAACCCAAACCTTTGTACTTCCACCTTCCAAAATACCAAAATCAAACTCTAGGATATCCGCACGGATTAACATCCGATCTTGTTGCTTAGGAAAACCATCATCATATGGCTCATCACCATCAACTAACTCACCACAAGATGCTTCCATTATAGCACCTCCTTCATCACCAACGAGTACACCAACTTCATCACCAACTCACTCACCACCTAAAATCACTCTTTTGGAACTCCTTACGACTCCAACAAGATCTCAACAACCAAAGAAAAAAGAATTAGCCTTTTTGACACCTCCAACTTCTTCAAACACAATATTCAATGATCTTGAAACATCACCACCTTTAGATCCCATTAAACTACAAGAACATCTAGGTTCTTTTCCACCACCACTTCCAATCATTCTGGACTTTGATCCGTATTTTCCCATTTTTCCACCACAACTTCCGCAACTCACAAATCAAAATAACCCGTAAGATTTCCGTACTCATTACCCACATCACTTAAATTGTGAACATTGCCAATCCACTAGGGAAATTGCAATAGAAGTTAGGGAAGAAATGCGATTCATACTCAACCTCATCCTTGATCGCATCAATACCATTACTCACCCAAACCTCCATCCATAACCTTATGCAAGCATGGAAGGAATCATTACTACTATTTACTATTTTTAGTACTTTTTTTTAAAGTCATTTTCAAGAACAAGCCTTGTTCTTATTTTTACATGCTTGTAGGTGGCATAAATACCACTACACTTTGTTGTTTTATTACAAGGCCTTGTTTACATACCTTGGCTCTCAATCTTGATTCTCGTCAATCACAAGATTACATAAGCATGTTACTAACCTTTCTCTTTGTAGGATTTTTTTTTTAATTATTTTTCTTCACTTGACGCCCCAAGCTAGGGGGAGCTACCGTCAAGGAGGAGTTAGCGATACGTGGACTAATTTTTCCACACTTTTATTTCTTCCAAGGGTTAACTTTTGGTTTCGACAAAAAAGGGGAGAAGAAGTAAAACTTAGGGGCTTTCAAAACTTACATCTATTCTTAAGTTTTACTCATCATAACATTATGTTTTGTCATCAACAAAAGGGGAGATTGTTAATACAAATAAACCGTAAAACGCTTATTAATATTTTGCGATCTCTTTGTGTTTTGTTAATAACAAATATAATGTTATCTTAAGTACAATTATAAGGATACATGTTATTTTTGTAAAGTATTTACATATAGCCATTTAAATACAAAATGTTGTAATTAATTATTTGTTGTAATAGTTTATTAGGATGGGTAAAACCACAACCCATGGACCATAACCCATGGATCATAACCCATACCTGTTTGGCTAGATACAATGTATACTTAGATACATTGAATCTAAGGAAAACCCATGGACCAACTCATAACCCATGACCCATAACCAAAAACCCATAGGCAAGAGGAGCGTCCCACGGATCCCTAGGATTACACTAGACGGATCCTAGTGGGAGGGATCCGTGGATCCGGGAACAAGTGGAAGATTTTGCCTATAAATAGAGAGCCATTTATTCATTCTAACTCACCACTCTTCTTACTAAATCTCTCAAACACTCTCATTCTCTTTTAACATATAGATCACTTGATCTAGAGAGTTGTTCTTCTTTCTTTCTATTGTGATTCTTATATAGGTCCTTCTCTAAGGCGAGATCACGAGCATTCTACAAGTCATCCAAGCAAGGGGTCCTTGATTGATTTGTTCCTCCGCAAGATTTCTGTAGCAAAGATCTTGTATTTGATATTTCACATACTTGTTATGTAATAGTCGTGTTGGTTTGGTCCACCGTGTTACGGACTCGGTATTTAGCTTCGTACCGGAAAAAGGTGTAAGCAACGTTTTGAAGGCTTCTCCGCCAAGTGAAGGAGTTTGTTGACATAGTGCTTGAACTCTCGAGTAGGTGACTCGGGGAGTGGAGTAGGGCAAGGAAGGTATCCTTGTAGCCGAACCACTATACATCGGTTGTGTCATTTCTATCCCTTTGCTTTACTTTATTTACTTGCTTTATCATTAGATCTATACTTTCTCTACATCCATAAGATCTCACATATTAACGAATCTAAAGTTTTTGAAACTAACTTAAAATCGGCAAAACTATTCAACCCCCCTTCTAGTTTTCCACGGGATACACTAAATTTCAGTTTGAAAGTGGAATCTGGAACCAAATTTCGGTTTGGAACCGAAATTTGGAACAATCAGATTTTGTCACTTTTCGAAAAATCATATCTTTTTAACCGTAAGTCGTCACGGGTCGTGTCACCTGTCATTTCGAAGGTAATTGAGTCTAGTTTCATTTAAAAATAGTTTCAAGGTCTAGATGTTTATAGATTTTTGTCAGATTGTAAAAGAGTGACACTGGGTCAGTTTTCAGGTGTACTTTTTGCGAAAATTTTTCACGTTTTTTAGTCGTGTCGTTAACGGGGTGTTACAAATGGTTATGGGACCTTATAGATATTTGGTTACAGCAAGTGTGATGGCATTATGTGTGCAGTTCTGTTTCAAAGTTTCTGTGATATCTGCTAGTTTGGTACAGTGGTCTGCAAGTGTTCTGTTTGTATTTCAATTTCGCTACATAGTTCTGCTACAAATACAAGTGAGATGTTACGCCCCTTTCATGATTTGATCAAAAGTTTAAACTTTATGTGGAAACGACATAACAAATTATTATATATCATTAATCACAATTTGAATCATAAACTTCACTTAATCCATCAAGCATTCATATACACATAAACTATACATACCTTGCTACTTGCTAGTTTCACAACTAGGCTAATCACATCTTGCTAAACGCACATCAACTAGTTACACATCAACTCTTAAACTTCATATACCATCAATATCATATCAACTATGCTAAATTCAACTAGCTAGCTAAACCAACTAGCCTCATCTTCATCTTAAACCAAACATACTGTTGAAGCAAATTCCTGATACCCAGCTTTGTCCATAGGTTTGAGCTTCTATCAATCGGTCCGGAGGAAAAGATTAGATCCTTCCTGCACAATGCACAAACACGCGTTAGCCTTGCCCCGGGTGTTGTCCCGGGACCAAGCTCCGATGTGAGAATAAGCGGAGGGTAATGAATGTGATAATAAATGTGAAAGTATGTGTAGGTGAAAAATTCAATGCAAAACATTAAATGTGTTGGGGTATTTATACTACCTCAACCTTGTACCTGCGTCACTGTTCAGCTACTGTTCAGCAGACCTATGTTACTTACCCGCAGGCCTATAGCCACCCTACCTAGTAGGTGTCAGGCCACGTGGTGGGCAAATCCCGTGAAATATGCTGACATAGTCGAGTCTTTCATCCGCTAGGAAAAAATATTTCGGATGACAGAGCATGCCGTCCGGACCGCTAAGTCTTTCGGACATCAGGACGTCCGGACACATACGCCAACATGTCCCCCCCAGTATTGTATTACCGGATGAAGACCGGTGATGCAATACTTATAATTAGTTGGTCTGTCAAGAAGGTTCGTATCTTTGCCAGTCCATGAGCCGTGATAGTTGGACCTGTAAGTTTTGGGTCGGTCTGATGGGCCTGGTTACCTGTTGGGCCTTACTTGTACTTCCTCATCTCTCCTGACTAACGTGGACGGCCCAGATCAACCCACGTCACCCTTTTACTGACTGATGGGATGTTTTGACAGCCCGCTAGGGTTTTTTACGGTGTAAATATTCACTTTCACTTCATTTGGTTTTCACATTTCACACACATAGACTGCTTTCTTTTCTCTGGACGTCTTCTTCATTCTTCTTAAGGTTTGTCTCGTCCTCCTCCTGTATTTATTTGTACATTGTCTGTCGGTATCTTTTAGAAATGGCCGAAATCGGAACCGAGGGGGGAAATATTCCATCAAGAGAAAATGCATCCGTCCACCAGACGGAAGAAAAAACCGAGGAACCCGTCCAGACCGTAGTTCCTAAGTTTGATATGCACATCTATACTTCTAGGTTGAAGCAATCAGAATTAGACAACATAGTTGCCGAGTATGGCATTCCTACTGATTTACGTCCGGTATTACCTCCGGATAATATGACCATGGATCAACTGCCGGAGGATAAGATAGGGATTTATCCTCAGCAGCTGGATACAGGGGGGGTCAGAATTCCTTTCTCCTCTTTCTTGTTGAATGTGATTAGACACTTTAGGTTTCACATTTCTCAACTAGTTCCGCTAGGTTTTAACCGCGTGACCCTTTTTGAGATAAGATGCTACAGTCTGAATATACAACCTAGGGTTTCACTTTTTTGGGCATTCTACCGGTTATGCAAGCGAGGACATTGGTTTTCCTTTGAGAACCGAACGGGTAAGGGTTCTTACAAGTGTTTCAAAGAAATCCTCTCCAGCTTGAAACATTGGAAGGAGAAGTTCTTTTTGATTGATCGACGAGCCATTCCGTATGCCATGGCGTGGAGGCATAAAGATTCAAAGATTACGGACAACTTCCTCACTGGCTTTTCACAAGAGGATGCTATCAAACTTAGCCGGGTGATTATTCCGTTGCGCAAACCAACCGTGAGTCTTTTGTGGATATGCCACCTCTCCTCGGTTTTCAAGAATCCTGACTTCGAGCCCATTCTAAAAAATGCCAAGGGTCTTGGTAATTATCTGTTTGGTTTAAGTCATTATAGGATTGATGCTTGTTTTCTGCGAACTTGCTAGTTTATATTGCTAATGAATTTCATTGTTCTTTCAGTTGTTAACATGTCGGAGTATCTTGAGCTTCCGGATTGGGAAGGAACTGTGGTGAGCAAGGGTCCCGCGGTTGACCCGAACCGGGAGAAACCAAAGCGAACCGCCGATCCGTTGGCCGTTGGGGAGAACATTCCCCCGAAAGATGCCATGACCAAAAGGCCAAAGAGGAGGATCCGGAAGTGGTCGTTGCCCGTGAGAAGAAAGAGAGAGAGGCTCTTGCCCGCCAGGCGGCGAAGAAGAGGGGTGAGGGGACTTCCGTAGTCCATAATAAAAGGAAAAAGCAACGCCACCAATTTGTTGAGCACATCTCCTCCGGCTCTCCCATCCAAAACGCAGAGCCATTGAACCAAGTCCTTCCGGGAGTTGGTCAGGGGATCAACGTGGATGTGAATATAGAGCAGGAGATTCCCAACACTACGGCCGGAGGGGGTGGCAAGAATTTGCAGCAAGTGCCCACTCCTTCCTTCAATGAGGGCGGCCAATCTCAGCCGACAGACTCTCTCCCGCACGATTCTGAAGGTAAGCATGCATGACTCCCCATCTAACTTGTTTTTGTAGCTTTCACTTACTCATTCTGCCATACTTTTATGTTTTTCAGGTCACTCGGCCCATCACTCCCGCAGTTCCAGGCGCATAGAAAAGGTCAACCTGGATTCAGGTACGTTCAGTTTTTATATACTTTAATTGCTTTACTTGTCAATTGTCTCTTCCAATTCTTCCTTTTTCTTTGGTGAAGATGAAGCTACAAAAGTTTTCATTCCTAACTGGGCTTTACGTGATGACGTCCGGATCGATTCCTTCTATTCCTGCCGGGAATTGATTGACAACCTTGCCACTCCTGCTGAGAGAGAGGCTCTTGATGAATTGAACAATGTTCAACTAACCCGCCGGGCGTACGAGGAGTTTGGCCTGAGTGTGGTGACTCAAGGGGAGCTTCTGAGGAGGTTCCAAGGTCTCAAATCGGAGTACTGGCAATTGTCTCAAGCTCACAATGGCTGCCAGGGGATTTCTGATAGGTTGACAGCTGCTGAGGGAGAGAATGATAGGCTGTCAGAAGAGCTGAAAAAGTTGGGGGCTGATCATGAGGCTAGTCTGGGTAGGGAAAAGAGCTTGGAGGACGAGGTGGACAGGTTGACCCGAGACAGGAATGAATGGCGAGAGACTTCTTCTGCCCAGGCTGTAAAGATCATGAAGCTGGAGAGCGAGCTAAGTGCCAAGAACCAATCTTTGGAAGCTCTGCAGGTAGAAAAAGGGAATCTAGCGGCAGAGGTTGCCCAGGATGAAGTTGTGAAACAAAACTTTGTCCGCTGCCTTCTTCCCACGGCTTTCCGTCGGTTGTTCGACAGCGCCGAATATAAGAAGAGCATGGCTAAGTTATATAGTCTGACATACCAAGCCGGGTTCGTAAATGGGGCGAGTGTGGGAAGGAAGGAAGAAGAGATAGACGCAGCTCTGAAAGGTATTGCCAGGGTCAACAGGGAGGCTCCAAAGCTATGGAAGGCCGAAAACCACAAGCTTTTCCAAGTGAAGTATCCCTACATCCAGAAGTTAGTTGATTCACACCGTCTGCCCTTGGGAGACTTGCTGAATATGGAGCCGGAAGCTCCTCCCCGCAAGGATCCCGCCGGTCCTTCCACTCAGCCTCATGTTGTGAACACCCCGCCAGTTAATACTCCGGCCACTGGAACTCTAGGGGCGAATGCTTGAAGTCCAACCTTAATGTTGTATGCTTGTAAACAATTATTCGGATAACATGGTTGTAATAATTAACAATTTATCTTTTATGGTTTGTCATTTTGGTGCGTCCTTTGTGACCGGACAATATTCATAATATCAGCTGGTTTATTATTATTATTATTATTATTATTATTATTTGTATAAGTGTTTCGCCTGCTTTTTGCATTCATATTTTGTATTGACAGACCTCCTTAGGTTATTCTAAAGGCATCCGGCCACGTAGGCCGTGCATCCGGATTCCGGGCATCCTTAAGGTTTCAGGGCATCCGTTTTTGGGCATCCGGCATACGTGCTCGGGCATCAGTGTGGTCATTCCACCAGGCATCCAAAGTGTTTGTTTTTTCACTTGGGCATCCGTTTTCCGGGCATCCAAATAGAGTTTTCGGGCATCCGACATATGTACCCGGGTATGTTACATCAGTTATACTCGATGGGGGCCAGCCATCGGAATTTTCATACATCACACATAAGTTACCACGGAAAATTGTCTCCCTACTGCGGGAAGACTTTCATCATTAAACAAATAGACATGATTAATACAAGTTACATGGTAGCTGTAGGATTCTTGCCACAATAACAATTATAAGAAACAATTCCTGAGTTTTATCGCGTGCCAGGTCCGAGGGACCTCCTTCTCCTCCATTTTTTGTAACTTATAAGAGCCATTCTGATACGCTCCTACCACCCTATAAGGTCCTTCCCAGTTGGGCCCCAAATTTCCTTGGTTTTCTACCCGGCTCGCCTCATTCCTCCGGTAAACAAAATCTCCCACCTTAAAGTTCATTGGCATGACTCTCCGATTGTAATACTGTTCCACCTGCGTCTTGTATTTGGCCTCTCGAATGGCAGCATTTTCCCTTCTCTCTTGTAAGAGATCCAGGTTCAAACGTTGTTCCTCCTCATTTTGGTCTTCCCGGAACATCATTGTCCGGTGTGTTGGCATTCCTATTTCCGCGGGAATCACAGCTTCACTTCTGTATGTCAGACTGAACGGGGTTTCTCCATTGCTTGTTTTGAGAGTCGTCCGGTGGGCCCATAAGACATTAGGCAGCTTATCAACCCATCCGCTTATTTCTCGTCCCAGTCTTATTTTTATTCCTGCCATCAAACTCTTGTTAGCTCGTTCCACCAATCCGTTGGCTTGCGGATGTGCAACGGCTGTATTCATCTGCTTAATCTTCAACCGTTCGCACCAGCTTTTGAATGGATCATTAATGAAGTTGGTTCCGTTATCAGTGACTATGACTCCCGGCAAACCGTACCTGCATACAACATTCTCCCATACGAACTTTGACATCCTTCCCTGTCATCTTTGCCAGTGGTTTTGCCTCTATCCACTTCGTGAAATAATCAATAGCCACAATGACATATTTGACTCTTCCTGGTGCTTCCGGAAGAGGCCCTAACACATCCATTCCCCATTGGTAAAAAGGCCACGGGGCCATGATGGAGGTTAACAACGTTTTGGGGAGCTTCGGTACCGGAGCATGTATCTGAAAGGAGTCGCACTTCCTAATTTCCTCATTTGCGTCCTGGTGCATGGTGGGCCAGTAATACCCTTGTCTCATGAGTTTAGCCACCACGGTTCTTGGCCCGGAGTGCATTCCACAACATCTCTCATGCACTTCGCGAATTATGTAATTCGCCTGCAGCGGTCCCACAATCCTTAGCATCGGTCCCAAGTATGATTTTTTAAAGAGGACTCCCTCCTCCATCACGTAATGTGGAATCTTCATTATGAGATTCCTAGCTTCGTTGGGGTCCTCCGGCCAGATCCCTTCCTGTAGACACTTGATGATTGGTGTCATCCAATTGTCTTCTTCTTCCTCTACTATGGTATTCACCATTTCTTCTTCTCCTGAAGGTTTTTCCAAGACTTCTACCAACACCTTTTTGGTGAGATGATCAAAAGCTACCGACACTAGTTTACTCAATATGTCCGCCTTTTGATTTTGAGCTCTCGGAATGTTGCAAATACTGAAGCTCTGGAACCCAGCGATATATTCTTTTGCCCGAGCCAAGTACTTCTGCATGCTTTCTTTGGTGGCTGTGAATTCCCCATTGATCTGGCTTGCCACTAGTTTTGAATCTACCCGTACGTTCAAAGTCTTTATTTTGAGCTTTTTTGCAATCTGGAGACCGGCCAGCAGAGCCTCGTACTCGGCTTCGTTATTAGTGCTAAGAAATTTGAGCCGCAAGGCGTAAGTCAATTCCTCCTTCGTCGGACTGATAAGGACCAATCCCGCGTCGGAACCTTTCTTGTTGGATGCACTGTCCGTGTATAATAACCATTCCCCTTCGTCCCCTACTTCCATCACATCTTTGCCTTCATCATTCCTTTTCGAACATCCAGATTCCACTGGCATTTCTGTAAGGAAATCCGCTAGCACCTGTCCTTTAACCGCGTTTCTAGGAATATAGGTAATGTTATAGGCTCTTAATTCCATGGCATACTTGGACAACTTTCCTGAGACCTCCGGCTTGTTCAATATCTGCTTAATGGGTTGATCAGTGATGACCCAGACGGGGTGAGCCTCAAAATACCTCTGTAACCGTCTGGACGCATGCAAGAGACATAGAGCCAAATTTTCTATCGGAGCATAGTTTCTCTCTGCGTCATGCAGTGTCCGACTGACATAATGTACTTGCAATTGTCTTCCTTCCCTCTCCACCACCAGAACCGCACTTACCGCTCCCTTTGATGCAGCTAGGTATATGAATAGTTGCTCATTTGGCTTGGGAGTGGATAAGGAGGGCACTTCTAGTATCAACCTTTTCATCTTCTGAAAGGCCCTTTCGGCCTCCTCTGTCCAACGGTACTCATCATTGTTTTCCTTGGTGATATTCTTTAATGTGTCAAAGAAGGGAAGACACCTTTCCGCTGACTTGGACAAAAACCTATTCAGAGCTGCCAATTTTCCACTCAGACTTTGCATTTCTTTCAATGTCCCTGGGGACTTCATCTCCATGATTGCTTTCGTCTTCCGGGGGTTTGCTCCTATGCCTTCTGATGTCACCATGTAACCAAGGAATTTACCTTCCTCCACTCTAAATGAACACTTTCTCGGATTAAACTTCATGTTCACTCTCCGGAGGTTGTTGAAGGTCTCCGCTATGTCAGCTATCATCTCCCGCTCCGTCCGACTCTTTATAACCATATCATCCACATACGCTTCCAGATTTCTGCCTATCTGTGATTGGAATGCAGAGTCCACCAACCGCTGGTATGTTGCCCCAACATTCTTCAAGCCAAATGGCATTTTGGTGTAACAATACGTCCCTTGTTCCGTGTAAAAGGCCGTCTTCTCCTCATCGTCCTTATCCATCTGAATCTGGTGGTAACCCTTGTAAGCATCCAGGAAGCATTTGTACTTGTATCCCATGACGGATTCGATCTTCCAATCAATCTCCGGCAAGGGGTAATAATCTTTCGGACATGAGGAGTTTAGGTTTTTGAAATCAATGCACATCCTCCAACTTCCGTCACATTTCTTTACCAACACTGGATTAGATATCCACGTCGGGTACCTTACCGGGCAAACTATTCCGGCCTTTACCCATTCCTCTACTTCCCTCGTGACCACCTGGTTTTTCTCCCTTGAGAACGTCCTTCTTTTCTGAGCGACCGGTGTGTCCGAAACGTTTACATTGAGGGAATGTTGAATAAGACGCCTAGGTACCCCGGTCATATCCGTCGGCTCCCAAGAGAACACCTCTTTGTTCTTTCTCAAGAGCTCGATGAGTTGTTTTCGGCACTCCGGGGAGAAGTTAGTTCCTATCGTCACCCGCTGCTTTGGGTATGCTGCGTTAACCAGTATGTCTTCCGTTGGTCTTAACTCTTCCTGAATCTCCCGGTCCACTACCTCTGCTTTTCCTTCCTGAGAACAGCCTTCTCTGGTGTCCTGCCTTTCTTCCAACCTCCTACATTCCATGACTACTGCCCTTTTAGTGACCAAGGTAGCTATTCATCCTGGCGTGGGGAACTTCATCATAGCGTGAATGGTTGAGGGTATAGCTCTTAATTCCCTTAGACCTGACCTTCCCAATATCACGTTGTAAGGTGAGGGTGACCTTACGACCGTGAATTTCATCATGACCGTCCTAAATAATCCGTGATCTCCAAAACGCACCTCTAACTCGATCTTCCCCAAGGGCTGGATGACCTCTCCGGCAAACCCTACCAACGGCGAGCTTGTTTCTTGCAGCCTGGATTGAATGGAAGGGCACAGGTTACTGAAGCAGTGTTCGTACACTACTTGGACGGAGGCGTCTTCATCCAAAAATACCCTCTGGACCAAGTAACCTTCTATTTCCACTTCCAGAATCAGTGGTTCTTCGGACAAATCTTCCGTAGATATCCGGGGAAAAGATATGGGAACGTTCATCCAATCTTCGTCATAGAATCTGGCCTTCCTCTTCCGGTCTTCTACATAATGATTGACCATGTTGGATCACTTTCCCTTTCCCATTATGAACCCCCGGTCTTTCTCTCCCTCTCTGCTGTACGTTCTTCACCAAGTGATCCAACTTTCCAGATTCAAGGGCCATTTCCAATTGCTTCTTCAAATGGTAACAGTCGTTGGTTAGATGACCCTTCTCCCCATGATATTCACAAAACCTGTCCTCATTTTCTTTGCTTAGCTTTCCTTGTAAGGGAGGTGGGAAGGCAAGTTCAAGTGGTGCTCGATAGCCAATATTTCTTGGGTTGCTTGGATAGGGCGGAGAACATGACTCGATGATTATCGGGCTTATTGAATTCATTGCATCGGAACTCATTACGGGTGCGAGTATCTAATTTCGGAGCAACATACGGGGAATAAGCCTCCCTCTGCCTAAAATCATTTCTTTCCCAACGTCGACGGTCATTCCTTCTCCTATCTCTGAATCCCCCTCTAGAGCTCCGGTCTCTTGTTACTGAGGGATTTCCCCTTCGGAATGACTCGTGTACTTCTCCTTTCGGCAATTCTGTATTCTTATATGCTTCTTCCGACCGGACATAATCATCTACCCTAGTCATCATCTCCTTGACGGTCTTTGGAACTTGGTCAGAAAACTTCTTAGCCAAGTCTGGGCACCGATGGGCGCTCATGAATGCCGATATCTTCATGAGTTCCGGAACTCCTGGTATCTTGCTGGCCTCATCGGTCCAGCGCTCTTTAAAATCTGGCAATGCTTCATTTGCCTTCCTGGTGATTCTAGTGATTTCTGTGGGGTCTTTCATGTTTATCTGCCGTAGGGCAAACCTTGTAGTAAACTGTTCTCTCAGGTCATCCCAACTATCAATACTCCCCGGCTCCAGGTTACAGAACCAACCCTGCGCAGCCTCATCCATAGTCTGCTAGAACATTCAGCACCATACCGGCATTGGCCATTCTCCTTGATTTGCTGCTCCTACAAAACGGTTAATGTGATCATCCGGGTCAGTTGACCCGTCATATAACTTTAAGTTGGTAGGCATGGTGTATTTGGGGCCGGCGAACTCCACTATCCTTCTTGTGAAAGGCGACCTAGCCACCTCTTTATGGGGTTTACTTAGATCATCCTAAGGGTCTTGCTCAGCATCCTTCCCCAGCTCATCTTCATCATCCCCAAATGACAACCGGATGGGTTTTATGGCACTGGCCCCTGTGGCGTTATACTTCTGGATGAGAGCTTCTAACGAAGCCACATGGGCTTGTATCTGTTCCGGTATTCTGGGTGGTGGGTTATTTGTAACCCCACTTCCGCCTACTTGTTCAGGTGGAGGAAGGGGTCCGGGTGGTGGTGTCTCTTCAGGAACTGTCATTCAATTCTATGGTAGAATGAATAGGGGTCCCACGGATGGCGCCAATTTGTTGAAGCAAATTTCTGCTACCCGGCTTTGTCCGGAGGTTTGAGCTTCTATCAATCGGTCAGGAGGAAAAGATTAGATCCTTCCTGCACAATGCACAAACACGCGTTAGCCTCGCCCCGAGTGTTGTCTCGGGACCAAGCTCCGGCGTGAGAATAAGCGGAGGGTAATGAATGTGATAATAAATGTGAAAGTATGTGTAGGTGAAAAATTCAATGCAAAACATTAAATGTGTTGGGATATTTATACTACCCCAACCTTGTACCTGCGTCACTGTTCAGCTACTGTTCAGCAGACCTATGTTAATTACCCGCAGGCCTATAGCCACCCTACCTAGTAGGTGTCAGGCCACGTGGTGGACAAATCCCGTGAAATCTGTTGACATGGTCGAGTCTTTCATCTGCTAGGCAAAAATATTCCGGATGACAGAGCATGTCGTCCGGACCGCTAAGTCTTCCGGACATCAGGACGTCCGGACACATACGCCAACACATACTAGTCATTAAGACTTTCATAACCATAACACAAACAATCACTTACCACATAACACATAATACAAACATGATAAACTCAATATAACATCTTGTTATAGTCAACTTATTTACCTTAAATCCACATTATATTTACCAATCATCATCATCATCATCATCATCATCATCCTTGTTTGTTTTCCTAAGCCATGAATCATTATAACAACATTTATCATTTAATAAAGTATCAAAACAAGGGTTTTACACAACCCAAATTCCATCCTTAATCATCATATGATCGTATCTTGATCATATGATGAATTTCCAATTATTCTCATGAACCCTAATTTCAATTTACCAATTAACACAAGATAAAGATTACTTACTTGTGTTGGAATGATCACTAGGCTTAACCATTAACATAGAAACATTAATTCTTCAATCACTAGATTATCAAGGCTTAATTTCCCTCCTCTTTTCTCTTCTAAAATCATCAAGACTTAGCTCAGTTGGCCACTTGGGCTCCTTCTGGAGCTTGGGGGAGGTTTTACTCAGGGTTCAAGTCTCACAAGAGACGAAAAATCCAGGTTTTCCTCCTAGTGAGAAGCCGTGAGTTCTAGGGGTTTCCCTTCGCGGGTCTCTCCTAGTGGTTCGGGTCCCGGGGTCTGCCCGTTTGGATGGTTTAACCCGGGGGTCGGTTTTCAAGTGTAGTGTCGTTCTAAAAAAAACGACCTATAAAAACACCCACAAGATAATACTAGTTTCATTCCCTGTAATGTTTTAGAAGGCTAGGGAGTTTCTTCATCTTTAAGTTATTTCATCTTTGACCAATTGACACATTTGGTCCCTTAAGTGTTATTCTTTTATGTTTGTGACACATTAATCTTTCTAAAATCATTTACACAATATTTGACTTATAGTTTGACTATCGGGTTTAACTAACCAATCATATCGAGTCTCCCGGCTCTTAAAAGTCATAGTCAACTTAACACAATGACATTCTCGTTATTTAATACTTAAACTCAGTATTTGGGTGTAACATGAGAGTTTCTAAAGTTCGGCTACAAGTACAAAAACAAGTGAGAATTTTTATATTTTTATAATTTTGTTTTTATAATTGAAGTATACTTTCTCTTGTGGCTTTGCGTACAGGTGTCATGGGAGTATTTTTTGTTCTCTTATGGGCATGTGTTGCTTCATTATTAGGTTCTATTTCGCCTAGGTTATTGTTGCCCCCTAAAAGTGATAGAAATACTTCTTTAAATTTTTCTATCTTTTTAATTTATTTTATTTTATTTTTATAATTTTGTTTTTATTATAAAACTGCGAAATAAAACATCTGAAACAGAAAATATAAAATTTGGCAGGTCAAAATTAGTAAAACACAAAAAATAAATAATAGAAAATCATAAACAATTGTCTTGTCTTGTTAATAAAATAGATAAAACTGCCGAAAAAATACGAAATATAAAATATAAAATTTAACAAGTCAAAAGCAGTAAAAGAAAAAAGTCATGGAACAAAAAATGATAAAACTGTCTTGTCTTGTTAATAAAACGGATATCAAAGAGGTGAGAGCGATAAAGAGGTATTAATAGTACCACCCGTTTTATTTATTTGTTTTGTACTATGTTTTTATTTATTTGTTGGTGTACTATGTTTTTGGTCCCATGTACCATGTTTCTTTTTGCTTTTTGATAATTTGTCAGTGATGGTTTTTGTTACTTGGGTCCCATGCACAGTTAATTGTCTTGTTTAGCCGTGGTGGGAGGCCATGTATTGTAATTTTTGTTGGTTGTTTGTTCTATAACATTGTTAACTTAAAAAAAAACAGCCGGATTAATCGGATTGGTTAAAAATCGGTCAACATATTGATTAATCAGATAATCGATCAAATCAGTCAACAAGGGGTCAACTTTTTCAAAAAATAAAATTAAGTTTTTTTTTTTTTTTTTTTTTTTTCAATATATCTCGCGTTTTTCACAAAATTAGTCGACACAACCGGACAAACACACCTCGAGAAGTGATGTAACACAAAATGTGAAAGTATGCTCGTTCTTCTTATTTCAATTGAATTTTTATGACACTAATTGAATTCGGAAATTGGTTTATGAAAATCAATTGAACCATTTAAACTTTGAACCTTAAAGTATTCTAAACCATTACATTTATGTTAAACATATTATTCAAAATTTTATAATTTCGTATATGAAAATTCTAACCCGATTAATCACCGATTAACCGATTAATCCTTAAACGATACCCGACAGGTCGACTAGAGTCTAGCGTGCAAATAAGTGTACACAAAGTCGAAAACAATCATTTTTGCAAACAAGTTTCCAAAAAAGGCACAAGTACACACGGATAACTCCATGTCTTATTCAATCAATCATACTCTTAAATTTTGGACAACTAGTGATGAAAGAATAACGAAATATGATAGTTTAGATTAGTTTTTGGTAAGTAAATTTTTCGAAATCATACTACAAATTTCGTCTCACTAGTCGAGTAAGGATCATATGAGAAATAAAATTAAAATGAGAAGAGTGAGAAGAAACCACAACCACACATTTCAGATGCACCTGAAAATATAGATGCATCTCCCTTTATATTTCTCTCCTTCATTTCGAATGTGTGGCTAATATTTTTCCTCATTCTTCTCATTTTAATTTCTGTTCTCACTAGATCCATACCCGGATACCCCTCTAGTCAAATAACTTAGAAATTTCAACGAACTAGTATATATATTTAAATCTTCATAATGACATAGGGAAATATCAAAGTCATTTAATTATTGGATACATAATTCTATGATGAAAAAGATGTATGCAACAAGAAACTGTAGTGTGAAGACTTTGTCTTAATTATACCCCAAGTCTTCTCATAAAAGACTTTGAAGAACAAACCCCTACATTTAATGACACAATGTGACTTATACGAATCATCTTGTGACCTATATAAGTTTCATTCTTTTTACCCCATTTTTGCAATCTTTAACTCTTTCTCTCATCACACAAGCTATGGATGAAGAACTTGAAGAATCCGAGGTGATATTTGTGGAGGTTGAAGTATGGAGCGAACAAGATTATTTCTACGACGTTGAGAAACCTCAACATAACAAGCTAAAGCGAAAAAGGAAGAAGAAGAAGCGATCATCGCTTCCAATAAGCATCCCGGAAAAGAAATCCAACTTATTTGATTATGAAGAATCCACGGTTGAATGTGACTTATTTGAAGAAGATATAATTCCACCTCATGTGATATTGAGTCGAAGACTTTTTGAAAATGAAGCATTTTCTGTATGCATAGGAAGAGGAGAGACCTTGAAGATTAGAGATTTTATTTTTAAGATGACAGGATTTCTTGAAGCTTAATAATCTTAAGTCGTAAAAGAAAATTTAATCGTTAACTTGCTGTACTTTGCATAATGGTCGAATGATAAGTTTTTTAATTTGTAACTTTTGTCATAAGAGAACTATTGTATTTGTCAAAGCCTTTCACCATATAAAACCTTATATTTATTGTGCAATGTATTATTATTGTAAGGAAAACTCACAAATCTACCCATTTTCTCAAATATTATTGGCAAAATCTCCACAATATTTTAGTTTCACCGAAATAACCAGTTTCTTGGACATTCAGTTTGCTAAATTTTGAGACAATATAGTGACATTTTTTATTTTTAGTGACTTAGCGACACGTTAGCGATAGTGTTGTGACACTTGAATGACACCGTTCTAGATCTTTTTATACATTGCAACTTTGCAAGACTTTTTATAAACCCTGCAATATTTTCTTAATAATTGTGAAAAATGAAAGTAAAAAGTCGTATATTTTCGAGTCAAACAAGTATTTTGATGAAACTTGAAAAAAAGGGAATGTTTAGGATGTGTTTAATAAGAGAAAAAGTTTCTTAATTTTCTATTTTCATATTTGTAAAAAGAAGAAAGGGATTTAATTTTTCACAAAACATAAAAAGAAACGCATTCAGAAATAAAGACGGTTACAAACGCGTTCATATGATATTATTTTTTATTCTCAAATAAACAAAGGGGTTATAAAAGAAACATGGAAAACAAGAAAAAATATTTTGTAATTTTCTTGTTAAAGTAGAAAAATGCAAATTTTCTGTTTTGTAAAAAATTTGATGTGAAACATTTGATTTGAATGCTATTTTATTTTTTATATTTTGTACAAAACATTTTATGAAAAACAAAATTATTTTACTTTAACTAAATAAACAAGCTTTAATTAACAATTTCCAAAAAAAAGGTAAGATAAAATTATGATTTTCCTTTATTAATGTTGAAAAAAACAAACTTGGTGAACAAGCATAAGTGAAAGAAACTTGGGGACCAAGTAATATATATATATCATACAGTATAAAAATATAAAATACGCTTCACTAAAAACATAACCGAAACCTCACAACTCGGCCGTTAAACACGACTGCATTACAGGTAAATTTATTTCTAATACCAACAATAAACATTATATCAAATCTATAAACTACTTTTTTTTTTGTTCCTGTTGGCTAATCTCTATTTCTTCTTTCTTTCTATTATTGCAGTTTTGTTTTTGATAAATTGAGAGATAACAAGATGACTTCAAGACTGTGGCGTATTCAGGTTTGTTCATTGGATAGTACGTAATAAGTTTGAATTTTGTTTGATATATGTTCAATTATAAAAATCACTCAAAGTTTTAATAGTGTTTCATTGTTATGAATTTTTTTATATTTGATTGTGCACGAGATGATTTGTACACTCTAACAAATGATTGGTACACTCCAAATTATTATGTTCGTACATTTATACCCTCACAGTTATCCTTACACTTTCACTTATGTGAGGGTATAAATGTCCAAACATAATAATTTGGAGTGTACCAATCGTTTGTTACAAATCACCTCCCCTATGTTAATGCCTACTACACCTACCCTTTTAGCATGTTACTTTAGAGGAAACTTGAAAAAATGTAGGACTCTCGTAAATATAGCGATAAGAACTATATTATATGTGAAAGAATCATACATAAGCATGGGCGGAGACATTAGGCGGCATGGTGGGCAACCCCGCCTTGCAAAAAGAAAAAGAAAAAAATGTAGTGTAAATTTACTGAAATCTATGGTTATTTTCGTAATATGGCCCTCTAACAACAAGATTTATAGTGTAGTTTTTGGAAGGTTTAACTCGGGGGTCGGATTTTAAGTGTGGTGCCGTTCTAAAAATAAAAAAATAAAAAATTATAGTGTAGTTTCGAAAAATATCAAAATTATAGTGCATCAGTTGGGATATAGTTAGATGGGATTGGTTATCATAAGAGATGGTTGGTTATATATTAATGAGGTAGAAGTACACAATGCATACTTGAATAGCTTAAACGTGGTGGTTATCTTTGTCAAATTTCTATTTAATTTTAACCGTCATGAATACTTTCACAACAATGGAACAATATTAAAACTTGGGTTGGGTGCTTTCTGCGATTAATAGAATGTTTGAGTGACTTAATTGGATGAAATTTGGTTACTATTAAGCGATAATTTCCCAATGAATATCCATTAAAATATACTATAATAAAAAATAATTTTTTTTTATGATGTTACTATTTTATACAGTGTGATGACGAGGATGATTCCGATGTTGACGAGGAGCAAGAAATCGCTACTACTGCTGAGGCCCTTGAGAGATATGGCCACAGACAGATTGGTGATAGTGTTAGTAGTAATGTTAAGGCGTCGAAAGAGTTGAAAAAGAAAAAGAAGAATAAGGATAAGTTGCATGATGATGATGTGATTAATAATAAATTAGTTAGTGAAAGTATTGAGGATCAAGACAAGAAACCTATGATGAATAAGAATAAGAAAGATATAACGAAGGATAAACAGTTTAAGGATCCGACATGGGACATTGTTAACAAGAAGCTTAAAGAGATTGTTGCTGCTCGTGGTAGAAAGGGGACAAAAAGTGTTGAGCTTGTCGATCAGTTGACTTTCTTGACAACAGTGGCGAAAACACCTGCCCAAAAGCTTCAGATTTTGTTCGCTCTTATTTCTGCACAGTTTGATATCTACAGTGGGCATTATATGCCGATAAATGTGTGGAACAAGTGTGTTCAAAATATGTTTGTAGTACTTGATATCCTTGCACAGTATCCAAATATTTTAGTTGACGACTCTGTGGATCCTGGTGATCAGAATGAGACACAAAAAGATGATAACAAGGATACAATAAGTATTTGGGGAAATTTGGCAGCTTTTCTTGAGAAAGTAGATGATGAATTCTTTAAGAGCTTGCAGTGTATTGATCCTGATCTTACTAGTGAGTATGTCAAGAGGCGTGATGAGTTTTTGCTCTTTGCGCTTGGTCAAAATGTTCATGAGTATCTTGAACGCGTTGGGAATCATAAAGCTGCAGCAAAGGTAGCGTTAAGGCTTGTTGAACTTGTTTATTACAAACCACAAGAAGTTTATGATGCTATGCGGATGATGCCATCAATGAGTGGACAAGAGTCTGAATCTAAAGTGGTTATGGAGCCTCCTTCATTTGTAAAAACTCCTGAAATTGTGAAACGGAACCTAATTTTCCGGAGAGTAGTAGAGCATTAATGGATCTGTTAGTTTCCTATATTTACAAGCATGCAGGCGATGAAAGAACCAAGGCCCGAGCAATGCTTTGCAACATCTACAACCATGCGATCTCAGATGAGTTTTCTACATCTCGGGACTTGTTGCTTACGAGTCACTTGCAGGACAATGTTAAGCAGATGGACATCTCAACCCAGTTATTGTTTAATAGATCCATGGCTCAACTTGGCCTTTGTGCCTTTAGAGCAGGGCTTATCGCTGAAGCACACAGCTGTCTTTCTGAGTTATACTCGCGTGGTGGGACGAGGGCTAAAGAACTACTTGCACAAAGTGTCTCTCATAGTCGGAAGACTCCTCAACAGGTAACTTTCACTACCAAGTGAATTTTTGCTTAGTTTTGCTATGCGCAGTGTAACTCAAAGTTTATCCGATTGAGTGACTTGTCATTAATTAATATTTTTCTCAGTAAACTCATGTTAATGCTCTGATATTTTTATGCAGGAACGCATGGAAAAGACAAGGCAAATGCCATACCACATGCATATCAATCTCGAACTTCTAGAGGCTGTTCATCAGACTTGTGCGATGCTCACTGGCCACCGTCCTGAAAACATTCGGGATCATGCTGTTATGGCAGCCACTAAAGCCCTAAGCAAAGGCGACTTTGATAAATCATTTGAGGTTATCAACTCACTTGATGCTTGGAGACCCCTTAGGAACCGTGAAAAGGTCATGGATATGCTAAAAGACAAGATCAAGGAAGAAGCTTTAAAGACCTATCTTACCACTTATTCCTCGTGCTACGGAAGCCTAAAACTTGACCAGCTTTCGAAGATGTTTCACCTCTGGGATTATCAAACCCATTGCATAGTCAATAAAATGATGATCAATAATCAAATTCATCATGCCAGATGGGATCAACCTACGCAGTCCATTGTTTTCCATGATGTTGAGCAAACTCGACTACAGGCATTGGCAATGCAGTTGGCAGAGAAGCTCACTCTCCTTGCTGAAAGCAATGAGAAGGCGACAGAGGCTGCTAGGAGGTGGAGGTGCATTAGAGAGTCTGAAATTGGGCATTAGAACTTGAGCCATCACTCAGCTCATCAATTTATCTGCATTGGTTTTGACTTTTTAGAATTTGATTCTAAATAAGGTTTCTTGTTTGCTATTGTTTATCTTGTTTGAGTTATATTGTGGTGCGTGTTTAGACTTCTTTTATGTATTCAGACTCTCTTTTTGCTTGTGCTTATGGAACGTCTTGTCTTTTATTTCTTGAGTACAAGTGTATAATTACCCGAAGCTAAACCGGCCAACTTGTGGCCATCAAAGGTTCGGGTTTTCTAAATTGAGTTTCGTTTGGATCATATCATCTACAGGTACTTCTATACAAGAACAAAGGAAAGTGAAAATAAAAACGATAGATCTAATGGCAAGAGTGTACGTCCACCTCTGTTTCTTCATCCTCTGGCACACATCGTAAATAGATAACGTTATTACATCTGCATATCAAACACATAAACAGCAATCTTTAGCCAAGAATATATGCACAAAGGTCACTCTTTTTCTTCAAATTCGCAAAAGACAATAAAGCATGACTGGACCAGCTTATGTGTTTGGAAAACTCATCTTAACATCCACAATAACCGGAATACAACCCATATAAAATTCAGTAGAAACAAGGAAAAAAAATATCATAAATTACCTGATTATGAAGAATCGACAGTATGGCGAAATCTAAGAGATGATAATTCCACCTCATGTGATATCTAGTCAAAGACTTTTTGAGAATGTAGCATATTCTATATGCTACATTAGATGCGATCATGATTGGATTCAAGGACTTACTTTGTAGTGACACTTAAACCTTAGGGACTAATTTTGCGAGTTGCTATAGTTAGCAATTAATTCTCTGGGACTTACCTTGCAACGTCGCTTATACCTTAGGGACTATTTTGCCGTTGCTATATATAGCAATTAATGATCGGGGACTTATTTTGCGTGTACTTGAACCTCATGATTTTTTTGCCAACTTGTGAAACTTAGCATTTAATCTGGGACTTACCTGCAACTTCGCTACCTTAGGGACTATTTTGCAGTTGCTATAGATAGCAATTAATGATGCATGACTTATTTTGCTTATTCTTGAAGTTGACTTAATTTCTTGAAAGATAATAATTAAGTTGGGCAAATGAATAACAAATGTCTTGTATTATACTTGACACCATTTGCTTCTTGTGATTGCTTTAAGCGTAATTTGGAATTTTTTTCTATAAAGGACTTACTTTCAAAATTTTAGGGACTATTTTGCCTCTTTAGGGTTGGCAATTTCATATGAAATTTATATAGTAATTAGACTTATTCTTGTTGACTCTAATAAGTTTATCAATTTTGCAAGTTTACAGAATGAAATGATAGTAAGTTCTAAAATTTTGTAACTTTTTTTTATAGAATGGTAATTTTGTTGAGTTGAAAAACAAACGTGTTGAACAAGCAATATAACTCTAATATATTATGAGTATAAATTAAATAGGCCCTAATCAAAATCAAAACCTCACAAATAGGTCGTTAAACACATTCTCTCTACCACCATCGATTGTTACAGGTACATTAACTTATCTCATATATTGATATTGATTGATTGATAATAAACATTTTATCCAGGAGCAGAGCGAGAGGGGTTCCCGAAGGTGTGTATGAACCACATGGAATTTTCCTCCGCAATGTAATTTGTGTCAAAAATCCCAATATTTGTACAATGTACCTTGTCCAAAAATTGTGTTACAAATCTTCTGTCGTTTCAACGAAATGCACTTAATTAGTCCTGGGTCCGGCGCATGATTTTATCAAATCTATAATCTTTTTTTTTTCCTTTTTCATCTTTGCATGCAGATTTGTATTTCAATATTTATTCTTGGAGTTTCTTTGGTTCCTTTGATTCTATTCTGAGAAATAACAAGATGGCATCAAAATTTTGGAGAGACAACGAGGTTCGTTTCATTATATTAAAGCTTGCATATTTGCATATATACCCAAATCATGCTTAAATTGCATTGTACATCATGCATTAAAAACTTGCATTATGGGGAAATATGCAAGTTTTTAAGTTTTAATGGGTATATATGCAATTCCCCCTATATTAAAAAGATAAAAATCCCATAAAACATATAATAAAAACAGCTTTATCATAATGTTACTATTTTATGCAGGATGACTCAGATAGTGAATCTGATGTAAGTTTCGAGGAAGTTGACCTTACTATTAAGTGCCCTGAGATATATAACTACTATTGTCAGTGTGGTCCTGGTGCTCATTGTGATAGTGACAGTGATGGTGATTATATTATTGATGAAAAGGCGTTGGAGGAGAGATTGAACAAGAAGTACAAGAAGAAGGAAAAGAAGGAGAAAAAGAAGTATAAGTTGCACGAGGAATATGTGATTAATGGTAAGCATAGTGAAAGTTCAGTGATCATGATCAGTTGTGTTTGAAAACACCTGCCCAAAAGCTTGAGATTTTGTTCAATCTTATTTCTGCCCAGTTTGATGCCTATAGTGAGTATACAATGCCGATAAATGTATGGAACAAGTGTGTCCACAACATGTTTGCTGTACTTGACATCCTCACACAATATCCAAATATTCTAGTTGATGACTCTGTGGAGCCTGGTGAGAATTATAAGATGCGGAAAGATGATAACAAGGAGGATACGACAAGAATTTGTGGTAATTTGGCAGATTTTCTTGAGAAAGTAGATGATGAATTTATTAAGAGCTTGCAGTGTATTCATCCTGATAATACTTGTGAGTATGTTGAGAGGCTTCGTGATGAGCCTTTGCTTTTTGCTCTTGCTCAAAATGTTCATGAGTATCTTGAACGTGTTGGGAATCATAAAGCTGCAGCCAAGGCAGCGTTAAGGCTTGTCGAACTTGTTTATTACAAACCACAGGAAGTTTATAATGCTATGCGGATGAAACTATCAGAGAGGGGACAAGAGTCTGAATCTGAAGTAGTTGTGGAGCCACCTTCATTTGTAAAAACTCCTGAAATAGTGGGACGGGAACCTAATTTTCCAGAGAGCAGTAGATCATTGATGGATTTGTTGGTTTCCTATATTCAAGAGCATGCAGGCGATGAAAGAACCAAGGCCCGAGCAATGCTTTGTAACATTTACCACCATGCGATCTCGGATGAGTTTTCTAAATCTCGTGACTTGTTGCTTATAAGTCACTTGAAGGATAATATATGGCGTATGGACCTCTCAACCAAGATACTGTTTAATAGATCCATGGCTCAGCTTGGTCTTTGTGCCTTTCGAGCTGGCCATATCACTGAAGCACGTCGCTTCCTTTCCAAGTTATACTCACGTGGTGGGAGTGTGAAATACCTACTTGCACAAGAAGTTTCTCAAAGTTGGAAGACTTCTCAACAGGTAATTCTCACTACCAAATGATTGAATTTATTATCAAAATTTAAGTCTTATTTTTGGTTATGAGTGTTCATACTTTACAGATGTTTATATGTATTCAATGCATTGCCACATCAACATCAAATCTCATAATATATTACAAATTAATGTATCGGTATATCGAACTATTATACAAAATTCAATGGAAATATGTGGAAAACACTTTGATTGGTAAAGTAGAGTTTGATAGGAGGTCACTGTCTGCAGCTCATTTTAACTCACTGAGTGACAATTCATCAAATCTTTCTCATTAAACTACTATTGACCTTGCATTGCGGATGCTCTATTACGCAGGAACACATTGAGAGGGGAGGGCAAATGCCATACCACATGCATATCAATCTCGAACTTCTAGAGGCCATCCATCAGACTTGTTGGCTGCTCACTGATCATCGTCCTGAAAACATTGGGGCTCATGCTGTTATGGCAGCCACTAGAGCCCTTGGCCAGGGCGAATTTGATAAATCATATGATGTTATTAACTCGCTTGATGTCTCAAGACCCCTTAAGAACCGTGAAAAGGTCATGGATATGCTAAAAGACAAGATCAAGGAAGAAGCTTTAAAGACCTATCTTACCACTTATTCCTCGTGCTATGGAAGCCTAAAACTTGACCAGCTTTCAAAGATGTTTCACCTCTGGGATTATCAAACCCATTGCATAGTAGATAAAATGATGATCAATGATCAACTTCATCATGTGAGACGGGGTCAACCTACACAGTCCATTGTTTTTCATGATGTTGAGCAAACTCGACTACACGCTTTGGCATCCCAGTTGACAGAGAAGCTTACTGTCCTTGCTGAAAGCAATGAGAGGGCGCCAGAGGCTGCTGCTAAGCTCGGTGGAGGTGGGTCAGAGAGTCTGAATATGGGCATTAGAACTTGACCCATCACTTAGATCATAGATTTATCCGCGTTGGTTTTGACTTTTTAGATTTTGATATCGAGTTAGGTTGCTTTTTAGAGTTAATTGTGGCTTTATGGATTCAGTCTTCATTTTTGCATATTCTTATGGAATGTTTTATGTTTTACTTAAGTTTTAGTGTCACCAAAGCCAAGTTTTGTTTTGACTTTATCGTTTGATATTTGACAAATGGATTTTGCTACATGGCCTTATTATAGAATATCATACAGATTACAGTGTAATAAGTTGTAAAGACTACAAAGCTTTATCAGCAAGATTACAAAAAAATTACTTCTGTCAAACTGTTTAATATGTGATTCTAACATTCAATTTGTTCAAACTGTCGCATGCACTTTGTGACAAGTTCTATAGTTTTTAGAATACTGGCTCTTTTCTACTAATATCGAAAGACATATCAAAGAAACTCAGTGTACTGTTTGCTTGTATTGGTCATTTTGGAAAAGATAGTTTGTCATAGTTGAAATTGTGACATTCAACGACAGTTTTGTAATCTCTATCAACCAACAGATTTCAATTTTTTTGCCATAAAATTAGAAAAGAAACAGCAAGTACCATACAACATTGTCTGATATACTCAGACTAAAGATAAAAGGGATCCACATCCACCTAGTTAAACTTGCGTCCAATCAAAGGCTCAGGTTGTCTAAATTGAGTTTCGTTTGGAACATAACATCTACAGGTACTTCCATACAAGAACAAAAGATTGAAAATAAAACCGATAGATCTAATGGCAAGAGTGTCCACCATCTAGTCTCGATCTGCCTCCTCTATTTCTTCATCTTCTGGTACACCTCGCATGTAGAGAACATTATTACATCTGCAAATGAGAAAGAGAGACATCAATCATAAGCCAAGAATAAGATAACTGAGTCACTTTTCTTAACAGCCAAAACAGCGAGAATAAAACCAAAATAACAAATCAGTAGAAACAAGAAAAAAATAAAATAGTATCACTTAAGTGCAGTGAAATGCTTCTAACAAGAAAAATCTGCATTTCTAAGTATGACAAAATTAGAGCATGTTCTATTTTTCAAACACTCAAAAGAGGAGAGGAGACAGTAATAACATATCGGAAAATCTCATAAGAATTTACTTGCTTACGTATGGGCAGGATTGGGTTGTGTTTTTCTCTAGCGGGTCTAACGAAATAAGAAGCAAAAAAATGGACGGGTTGCAGGATTTAACAATCTGACTAAAATCTATTTTTATGCACATGGCCTCACAATTTACTTATATAATTGAGATGCCAATCTTGCCACCATCCATAACTTACATTCCTTTTGGACCATAATTAATAGCGTCTAAAAAAGTCACATAATTCTAAAGACATAACTAGCTAACCTTCGCGAAGAAGTTGCTATCATACGAGACATTCAAAAATAAAAAAAGTAGATGTTTAGGCGCACCTGCTACTTTAACTTTGTCCAAGGTAAGGGTAGTTGAGATGACAAACTATCTATCAAGTAGCAACACTGGCCAACATAAAAGGATTTGGTGTAATGTCTAGAACATCTGATGCCAGTTTAGAAAGATATGGTCTTAGTCAAAAGGTTGTAAGGTAGCAATTCCATACCATTTGATAAAATAATGGGTCAACTGTTTATTACTAGGTCTCTAACAGGTCAAACAACCTCAAATGAAACGAATCTAGCAGCAAAATAAGTTGAAAGTCAGACAAAAAGTGATTATAACTTCCTAAACTGACCTATTTAAACAAGCTAGAAATAATTTGTATGACATAGTTCTTATAATTATACTTTAAGCGAATTTAGTTGGACACTTGGATAACTTAAAAAGGGTCAAACAAAATGCTGGTAGCCAACCAGACCCGACACATTTCAGAAAGCATAAAGTGCCCTAACAGATCTAATACTTTAACAAGCTAGTTAAGTACTAGTTTCATACAGCACATCAACGCAAAATAAGTATATCATGATCAAGTAAGTTCCAAATCTTGCTCTACTTCATCAGAGTATAAGATCACCCCAACAATTAACAGCCCCAACTGAAGTCAGGGATGATATCACAAGTTTCACACAGCATGAACTACTCTAAAGTGTATACCCAAAAGGCGCTATAAATTCAAATCAGTCGAACCTATAGTTTCCCTGGTTTATAAAAAAGCACATCAACTCAGGCATACCTGATTAGAATCTCTCCAAGGCTTCCAGTACACTCCCCATCAATGTATTCTTCAGAGTTTGCCAGCTGGAAAAATAAAACATCAAGTTTTATTAGAGGCAAGAAATATAGTCAACACATAAAGTCTTATCAAACTTACATATGTATAGATAAATGTGTTAAAACAGAAGCTTAATCTTGTATGCTTTATTTCATAGGCGATGAAAAGATGACCTGTAGGAAGGTCATCTACCATGATAACAAGATGCAATCATCCTAGTACAAAACTTGAGGTAGCAATTCGACGCATTTACTTAGAAAATAGATCAAGTTGAGTTTTATCTCTAACGGCCGATATGAATAAAATATGATATAAAAATAGTTAAAAATGAAATGAGTCAATAATTGCCCAAAGTGTATCCTAAAAGCCTACAAATTCCTAAATCACGTAATGTGACAATATATAGTTTTTTGTACTCGAATCCAATTTCACATGTTACCCAACCCGCACAACCCACCTGCTTCACATGTTACCCAACCCGCACAGCCCACCTTAACAAAAGAAAACTGACAAAATACAATACCAGAGACTCACTAAATCACTATAAAAAAAACAGATGCATTTAAGCACTAACAATAAGGCACAGTGCAAACATTACGACAAATACAAATTATGAACAAAATAAAACAAGATCAAATGTTAATATGTTATAAAATCAGTGTGTTACCTGCAAGTTCATGTACGAATCAACAGAGACAAGATAGCCTTTGTACTCCATTCCCCACTTGAGCTTCACAATGACAGGCTTCCCAGTCAAATTGTTCAAGAAAGGCTTCGGGTTAACTGGTACGGTCTGCAATACTCAAACAAATTAGTTCCTCGATTCATAAATCACCAACCAATACTCAAAAAACACTAGCATCGCAGAACATCAATCTTGAACCATACACTAAACTACTAGACTAAAGTAACTTTGTCTCCTATTCTCGAGAAACTCAAACATCAGCTGCCAGTGAAGAAAACAACCAACTTACGCAATGAAAGGCTAAAACCTTACTAGTACAAATCAAACTTTCAAAAACACCAACTAACGCATTCCTAAATTTCGCATACACACACGTAAACACCCGTTATCCGTAACAC
Organism: Chrysanthemum lavandulifolium; assembly: GCA_022545495.1. NCBI lineage: Eukaryota > Viridiplantae > Streptophyta > Magnoliopsida > Asterales > Asteraceae > Chrysanthemum > Chrysanthemum lavandulifolium. The sequence goes on from CM040245.1 coordinate 51,957,741, forward strand.
CAACCCACACTTCCCTAAATTATTCAATACCCTATACGCCAATATTCACTATTATAACAACATACATACAAACACAGCATTCTAAATTTATTTAACTAGCAAACAAACTGTCATTAAAAACCTTAAAATTAACGAATCTAACCTAGTTAAAAGATAAATACATAGAGGTAAATTTATAAACAGATCGATTATGTAAAAACGATTAATAAAAAGTTACTGAAGCGAAAGAAGGATACTTACGGCCATAGTGAGTAGACAAAGATTGCAGCAGCTTCTGGGGACAAAGAGGGTTTAGGGTTTTTTTTTTAAGGTCTCAGTCTATTGAAACAGTAACGAGGATTAAATATGGTGGTGTGTTTTTACATTATTTGCCCTTGACTATCACTTTTGTGTCTTCTTGATTTATGCTTTTATTATAGACTGACAAGGTTTTCGGTGACTGTTTCTGACTCTTTCCCTAATGTCGATTGTCATTCATGTTACAACTTTTATTTTTACAAAGTTAACCAAACCAAAACAATTTTTATTTGTATTAGATTACTAAACGAATTTATAGTTATATTATTTAAATTTTAATATAAAATTTGAAAAGCTCGTAAGCATAGACGGAACTTGACAATTGTTCTTGGAAGGGCCGAAATTATTATAGTTTTAACTAGCTTTTCTTTATTAAAACATAGACATGGTTATTTCAAAAGAAACATGATACAACGAAACTGCATTTTAAAAGACACCAAAGGAAATTTTCAAAACATCCACCGGGGATTAGAGAGAATACACTGCCATTTCACTTTTATGATATTGTCATATTGATGAGATGAGTTTTAGATGCCAAATTTTTAGAAGAGCCAACTAATTAGAAAATAAAACTACCCTTAAAATACCAAAATATTACACTATTGCTTTAAAATTTTGGGGGAGCCACAGCCCTCCCTAGCCTCTATGAAGGTTCGTCCATGCTCATAAGCTTATCTTTATTTCATGCTAGTAAGTTTAGTAAATCAAGTTTAATCTGTACTATTTATAAAAGGTGTATGGTCAAAGTGAAATGTTGAATTGTTGAATGTTGAAATTTAGTCAAAGGTGAAAGAAATGTATAATGTAATTAATACTCTTATTAAAACACCTCATTACTTGAAAGTACAGTCATTTATTCATATTGTACAACCAACTAAAATCATATCTATCAAATTAATACAAACAATTAAAACACCACATACTAAAAAGTACGATAAAATTTTCACAATATACAATTTAAACACACTACAACATAATCCAAAATATAAAATAATTAAACACACTGATTAATGTTATTTTTAAAACACCTTAAAATGAAAAGTACTTGTTATTATACACATTATACAAATTAATAAAACACACAAAGTTTCATACAAGCTAACAAGTTGATGGTACATATAGTTTTGAAGACCGCACCGGACAACGGGTTCAACCGGGAATCGATGTCGCCATGGGTTCGACTAACCAATAAAAGCCATCGAAGAGCGAACAGGAGACCCGTTGAAACCGATACAAGCGGTAAATCGGACCTCATCGAGATCTATTTCTCGGTTAATCGTCACGGGTACCTCGTATACTATATATAAAGGAAAAAACAAAAAGTGAAAAGTAAAAGTTGAAACTAAAAATAGAAATGTTGAAACATAGATTTCAAAGGAAACTATTAATACACATGAAAACCGGGTTGACTCGGGGGCTTCAAACTGACGGATTGACCGGTTTCATCGACCCGTTTTTCGATCGAACAGTTCAACGGTTGAACCACCCGGTCTACCGGGTTTAACATTATGTTTAATCCCCAAATCTTCAAACTTTTATTATTTTTCGTTTATAACCCTTAAACTTTTTATTATCATTAAATGATCTGTCATTATAAAATCTAGTTCTTGTCTTGCACGAGTACTCGTCTAATAACCTTAAATATGTTTTAAGCTCTAAATACATTATAAATGGTAATAACTCGGTGTATACATGTGTGGCTCTATAGGCTCACGTATTTCTAACTGTATAATTATTTAATATGATATGAGCACTTCCCAACAGCTCCCACTTACGAATTTCATAATCACAAATAGTTATACAATCAACTGTTAGCGTCTAGCAATATGCCTATGCTCTCAGAAATACTTGAGTGCGGTTTCGTAAACGTCTCAATGTAACTGGTTTATCATTAGTCATCTTTTTGTTTTAGATATTGTGTTAACTATGGACATGGATCAAAGTCATTTCATAAGTTTAATTATTATGTATCTCGATATTGATATTGAATTAGATTAACAAATTAATCAAGATTCATCTCAATTACCTTTGGTTACGGCCATGCCCACATCTACTCAATTCATCAAGGGGTCTAGTAGTATCTAACCCCAGAAACACGTAGAGGAACAAATCCTATTTTGGCTGCACATGTCATTCATATGCTTCACATCACTCCTGAAACGAATTATGTGAACCAATATCAACATTTGATGCTCATTTTGATCG